>VYZV01020547.1:19417-61029 GCA_013401275.1 Pandion haliaetus | reverse complement strand
GTGCAATTTTAGAGAATTCTTTGGTATTTCCTTACATTAGATTTAGAGCTATACAGTCAGGATAATATACATTTTGTCTTAAAACATCAGGGGAAAAAAAGTTAAAATGTATGAAATGTTAATATAAATATACTAATACTTCTAAGTGGAAATGAGAGTTCTTGTTAGCACAATCCTAGATAAGTCATTCAGTCTGTGCCAGCAGATCCAAATACAGGAACAAAATTAATACCAGAGGATGTGATGGTGCCAACTGTGCTTTCAACACTTTTTTGTTTGCACACAAAACTCTACTAAGGCAAAAAATAAACCCTTATATTCACAACAGGCTACCAAGCACGCAGACTGCCTAAGGAAATATGAAGTTCGTAGATGATGAAGATTTTTGATGACAGATGAATTGTCTACATTTCCATTCTAGATTATGTTTCCTAGGTAAATGAGTACTGTCATTGACGTGTCCCATCAGTCCTTTCAGTGTGATGGAACTGGCCACAGCAGGAACTAACGTGGTGAAATTTTAGTTACACCTGAAGCAGGTTGTGCTCTGAGATACATAACTCCCAATAAGTTCTGTGCTGGTTGCTTTTTTGGTTTTGAGGAAAGAACTTTGCCAAGAAGATTGTTTATGAATTGTCTGTGAAGTTATAATTTACCCATACCTTTTGTATGCCTTTTCAGTGTGTGATATAATCAGATAGCATGTAACTAAGACTGTTAAAAAGCATAAACAGGTCTGAGAAAGTGTAAATATGGTGCATACTAGTGCTTTCTTTGCATCTTCTTTTGATCTCAGTGCTATTTTGGATTTACTTTTAGTAAGCAAGACACAAGCATCAGAAATCTGAAGAGATTCACAGGAACTTTCTAGAGTGACCTTCTCAATGGCCTATTTCTAGGTACACCATATATTCACTCTTTTAGAAGCAGCAAAACCCCCACCCCCACTTCCACCCACCAAGTAATAAAAGCTAAAGTATACAGTGAAGAAAATCTCCCAATACCTTCATGTGACCAGCTGAAGACCTAAGATGGCATTGCTTAAATACAGATTTTGGGGACAGCTCTCAGTGTTATTAGTAAAACCAGGTCCAAAAGGCAAGAGAATACACAGGGGAATTCAGAGAGATTGTGAGTCAGCTTTCATAACCACCTGCATTATGCAAAGAGATCAAAAAAATTATTCCAAAAATTGGTCCAAAGTAGTTTCTATTTAGAAAGTATATTTCTAAGCAATTCATCCTGATGTGTTATTTCAGTGTTTAACCAGCCTCCTTGCTAGGAAGGTACATTATGTTTTGAAGTTGAATATTTCTAGGCTCTTTTACAAGTCCCTGAAATTTTATTTTTAATCTTTTTTCAGTAGTGCTGAAAATCAACAAAGGGCTGCTATCTGCCACAAAACAAGCATAATATTTGTGCTTCCCTTTACAACATCTAAGATCATCCTCTTTCCTCCCTGTGTTACGTATCTGCTTCCCTTTGTATTTTGCAGGTGAAAGTCCTTTCCCATTGCTCCTTATGTAAGCCTCAGCAGGTAGATCAACCCAAAGCAGCAGTACAAAATAACAGACAAGCTGGAAAGAGGATAGGAAACTGTAGGTTGAGTTGATAAATTTTCTTGGAGCTGCAGTACATTACCACTGTTGGTCCTCAGGTGAATTGCCTGCTAAACAGCCCTATTTCTACTGTCAAAACATTTTCTCCATTTTAAGTACCATATGAGTAACTGCAATGATCAGTTCTATTATCTTTCTTTTCTTCAGTAAACTGGATAGGGCAAACTCCTTAATTCTGCGTGATGATGGAGTCTGTCTTTCATCCCGTTGTTCATTTTGGGGTCCCTGAACTTGGTTTTGTATTCTGTATCTTTTCATATATGTATTGGGTTTTGTTGCAAGGTTTTGGTAGTGGAGGGCCTGCAGGGGTGGCTTCTGTGACAAGACACCAGAAGCTGTCCCTGTGTCTGACAGACCCAGTTCCAGCTGGCTCCAAGACAGACCCACCACTGGCCAAAGCCGAGCCCATCAGTGATATTGGTAGCGTCTCTATGACAACATATTTAAGAAAGGGTAAAAAACTCTGCATCTGGGAGAAAGGAGTGAGAAAATGTTTTCAGAAACAGCCCTGCAGACACCAACGTCAGTGAAGAAGGAGGGGGAGGAGGTACTCCAGGCACTGGAGCAGAGATTCCCCTGCAGCCCGTGGGGAAGACTCTGGTGACATATGTTGTCCCCTGCAGTCCATGGAGGTCTATGGTGGAGCAGATATCCACCTGCAGTCTGTAGAGGACCCCAGCGCTGGAGCAGGTGGATGTGCCTTGAAGGAACTGTGGTCTGTGGAGAGCCCACACTGGATCAGGCTCCTAGCAGGACTTGTGACCCAGTGGAGAGGAGCCCACACAGGAGCAGGTTGTCTGGCAGGAACTGTGACCCTGTGGGGGACCGACGCTGGAACAGCCTGTTCCTAAGGGACTCAACCAGGTGGAAAGGACACATGCTGGAGCAGTTCTTGCAGGACCCACACTGGAGAAGTTCATGAAGGACTATCCTATGGGAGGCACCCCACATTGGAGCAGAAGAGTGTGAGGAAGAAGGAGCAGCAGAGACAATGTGTAATGAACTGACTGCACCCCCCATTCCCCGTCCCCCTGGGCTGCTTGGGGGAAGGAGGTAAAGAAGTGGGGAGTGAAGTTGAGCTTGGGAAGAAGGGAGGGGTGGGGGGGAAGACGCTTTTAAATTTGCTCTTATTTCTCATTATCCTGTTCTGTTTAATTGGCAATAAATTAAACTAATTTCCCTAAGCCAAGTCTGTTTTGCCCATGATGGTGATTGGTAAGTGATCTGTCTTTTTCTTTACCCATGAGCTTTTTGTTGTATTTTGTCCCCCTGTCCTTGTTGAGGAGGGAGAGTGATAGAGTGGCTTGTGGGCACCTGGCATCTAGCCAGGGTCAACTTGCCAAAATGTACTAAGATTTACAAAATGCTTTATGACCACAGAAGTTCCTGAATAGAGAAAAAGATGGGTTTATGTAAATTGACCTGTATCACACAATCGGAGAACCAAAGAATGGTTGAGATTGAACGGGACGTCTGGAGATCATCTAGTTCAATCCCTCTACTCAAGCAGGGTCACGTACAGTCAGTTGCCCAAGACCGTGTCCAGACAGCTTTTCTGTATCTTCAAGGATGGGGACTCCATCCACAGCCTCCCTGGGTAACTTATGACGGTGCTCAGTCACCCTCAAGGCAAAAACATTTTCCCTGATGTTCATAGGGAACCTGCTGTGGTTCAGTTTTTGCCCATTGCCTCTTGCCTGTCACTGGGCACCACTGAAAAGAGCTGCCTCCATCTACTTTATGCCTTCCTTTCAGTTATTTGTACACATTGATGAGATCCCCCCTGAGCCTTCTCTTCTCTAGGCCAAACAGACCCAGCTCTCTCAGTGTTTCCTTATGGAAGAGATGTTCCAATCCCTTAATCACTGAAGTGGCCCTTCCTTGGAGTATCTCCTCTACCTCGGTATCTCTCTTGTACAGTAGCTTTTTAAGCAGCCATTAAGAATTCTGGTAGCAATTTCCATCTTTTGCTTAGAAAAAGTCCCCAGGTTCTGAAAAAGGGAAAAAAGTCCTCTAGAGAAATCACTGGCATCATGACCTGATGGTTTGAATCAATAAAAGGCAAGAAGAAAACTGCTTTAGTCTTTTAAGGAACAGTGTCCCATGCACCCACATTATAAAGCTCTCCTATATATTGAAGTTAAGAAATACATGTCATATAAATCTCTGTTATTACTATTTTCTGTGCAATTTATCTTTAAAATATTGGCTGGTTGTAAGTACCTGAGATGCACTTTCATTTCTCTTTTTATTTTCCTTTCCTTCTCTTATTTTTGTATCTGTTCCTATCAATACTAAGTCCATTCCATCATCTGACTGGTTGCTATAAAATATTCCCTCTCTCATTTTACACATTCGTCTCAGAATGTCTCCAGTCTCCTACGTAACTCTTCCATCTCCATTTGCTGTTCGTAGCTTCCCTTAAATACATTTTGCGAATCAAAACGAGCATTTCTTTTTTTTTTTCCCTTCCTCTTTTTTTCATGAAACTCATGCAATCTACATGTTTCCTCAGTATCTATACTTTGTGACTCTTAACAGTCAGGATGCTGGATAAGGACAAAAATCAAAGGCTGCATTACATCATAGAATCCTTATCATAAACACTGATGTAGATGATAATTTTTGTCTGACCCATAACTAGTTGACCCATGAGCCAGCTGAGCTATAAAAGTAAACCTAAATAAAAAGCATTTTACATGTCTTCCATTAAATTAAAGCTCTGTAAATGAAAACCTTAGGTCTTGGGGTCATTAGATGAATACTTGATACTCTTTTGAGGAGTCAGAGTTTATAAATTAATGAATGAGACATAAATGCTACACACTAGTTTAATCTGTGGCAATTAATCTTCGTTCAATATTTTTCATGCTCTTTAATAGGAAACTGTACTCATATTATTTAGTCCAGATTCTTAAAGTTCAGAAGCATTTCTCAGCATGATTAAACTGTGAAATGTATTTGGAACTAATTGCTTCTGACAACTTCCATTAGACACATATTTGCAAATACATTTTATAATTCCTTAATAGCAAGAAGTTCTTGTTTTGAACTTTTGGGTTCTGTTGTGAGTAACAAGAAGAAAATACTTTTGCTTTAACTGTTTAAGCACCATGTAGTAGAACAAGTCACAGTTATAAACTATGGCTATCAAAGGAAGCAGTACAGGTGAAGCAGAATGTGCTGGCTGATTGTATACATTGATGCTAGTTAGACTACACGAAGTAGGAGGAAATGACATCTACATTTTTACAAAAGACCGTTTAAAGTCTTGCTCAATAAATAAGTCTAACAGTCCCATTTTTAATATTGTACATGTAAGATAAACTGTTTTGTTGCTATTTAGAAAATTAATAGTTCATAATACATTATAGTCTGATTTGTCATGAAATGATTATACACCTTTTGTCAGGTGATGCAGCAGACCATAAAATGCATTATGGTAAACATGCACTACACCATATGCTATTTCTCAAATGAATCAATCATGCACTGTATTTTCTGAAATGGAATTTTTGTACTTTCCTAATCTCCTGAATTGGTCCTGTGGAAGACAGAGGGGTGCAGTTACTTTATGACCTCCTCATATTTACCAGTTAAGGTTTGTTGACGTAAAGTATAAAGCATTAAAAAAATGCCAACCGAGTCATCTCCCCCACAAAGTTGAAAAATCTAACTAGTGAAAGAAGACAAGAGGTAGAAAAAAGGGAGTATTACCCCTAATTAAATTATTTGAGCTAAAGCTCAGGAAAAAAATGTCAACATTTGAGATACATAGATAAAAATAATGAATCACCCTTTTCAGGTGCTTTTCTCTCTCCATTGACTTTAGACAACTTTGATTAGATGCCTTACTTTTAGATGGCAATCATTAATTGGGATGCATCCCGTTGAGTGATTTCCCCTAAATCAGGAAGTTTCTGGTTTTACCAAGACTTGGTTCAATATCTGATGCAGTCTAGTTCCTTACTCACAGGACTATGACTCCTACTTTATCTCTGTACAGTGATGAAGGAATGGAGAGTCCTTTGTCACAACTCCTCTTGAAGCTGAATTACTCTATAGACAGTGTAAAGATCATTATGTAAAGAGTAATAGTGCTAAAAGAAAGCAAAGTGAATCCTTTTGTCAATGTGCACATTATAAGCCCAGTTAAACTAAAATGAGTATGCTTGCTTCCTGATTTTCAGAGACTTCTAGCTAGGTCATATAAAAAATAATTTTATTTGGAACAAGCAAAGATAACCCCCAATGGAGAGAAATCTATTTCAGTTCCAAGGTTCAAGTCCTATCTATAGATACCCAGGCTATTCAAATAAAGTGATGATTTCAACAGGAAAGATTTCTCTCTCCTCCTCTGCACAGGCAATTCTTTAAGTAAGTAGCAACTGTAATGAACTTGATGGAGAGATATTTCATACACCTATTATACCCTCATTTTCTATGGCTTTCCAATCCCTATATAGAGGAACAGAAGTTAATGTTAATATATTGCTGACACTAATACCAGAATATACTTAAAACTACTTTTCACTTTTAGACTTTCATTAAATAAGTCGTTAACATTTTGGATAAAATGTTAATGTCATCACCACTAAAATGTTTTTGTCCTATATAAATCTGAATTTATTGTGTGTAGATGTGAATTTTACAAATGGTTGTGTCTTGTCCTGGTTTCAGCTGGGATAGAGTTAATCGTCTTCCTAGTAGCTGGTATAATGCTATGTTTTTGAGCTAGGTATGAGGAGAATGTTGACAACACACTGATGTTTTCAGTTGTTGCTAAGTAATGTTTAGTCTAAAATCAAGGATTTTCAGCTTCTGACGCCCAGCCGAAAAAGAAGGCTGGAGGGGCACAAGAAGCTGGTAGGGAACACAGTCAGGGCAGCTGACCCAAAGTGGCCAATGGAGTATTCCATACCATGTGACATTTACGAACTGGGGGGGGATTGCCACTCGGGGACTAACGGGTGCGTCAGTCAGCGGGTGGTGAGCAATTGCATTGTGCATCACTTGTATATTCCAATCCTTTTATTATTACTGTTGTCATTTCATTAGTGTTATCATTATCATTTTAGTTTCTTCTTTTCTGTTCTATTCAACCGTTCTTATCTCAACCCACGAGTTTTACTTCTTTTCCTGATTTTCTCCCCCATCCCACTGGAGGGGCCGGGGGGAAGTGAGTGAGCGGCTGCATGGTGCTTAGTTGCTGGCTGGGGTTAAACCACGACAGTCTGATTCTAGAATATAATTTTTCGGGGAGTAGAGTAAGTATTCTATGAGTAGTAGAACTAGTAAAACCCAAATTATTTATTTAGCTATGTCTTTTTCCATCTCATTGGATCACAATATCCACATCCTCCTTCCTCTAAGATTTTTTCTAAACCTCACACTTATTCTCACACGGTATTTCCACACACTCCTTCAACCCAGACTTAATTTCTCTTCCTACCATATTCCTGACTCCTACAACTTATTTCACTTCCATGTCTGTCTATTTCAGCAAAGAAGAGGTAAAGAAATGTGGTATGGCTCCTGTGGAGACATGTATAAGCTAACTGGTCAGTGAGTATTCTGGCAAAGATCACCAACCACCCATCCACTAATGAATAACAGCTTTTTTTCTTTGTAGCTTTTCTCCATAGAAATGTTAATATAATCTTTTCTTTCTAACACTGCTGACTATTATGAAACCTTTGGGAACTGGTATCTCTGAAACTTATGCAATAGTTAGATTTATTTTAAATTGAAAATAGGTCAAGTGACAGACAAACAGATACTAGTAACACAATCAGACTAAATTAGTTTATGTGCTACACATAAACCAGTACCACATGGGCAATCAAGCTAAAAAAAGACCCCAAACCCACCAACAAAAAACCTCAAGACAAACACAAACCTCCACAAAACAACAGCTTGTGGTGGGCTGACCCTGGCTGGACACCAGGTGACTAGCAAAGCCTCTCTATCACTCCCCTCCTGAGCTGGATGGGGAGAGAAAATATAATGAAAGGCTTGTGGATCAAGATGTGGGCATGTAGAGATCACTCACCGTTTATCATCACTGGCAAAACAGACTCAACTTGGATACTTTCCATGGGGTACAGTCCTTCAGGAACAGACTGCTCCAGCATGGGCTCCTCTCTTCACGGGTCCACAAGTCCTTCCAGGAGCCTGCTCCAGCACAGACTTCCCATGGGGTCACAGCCTCCTTCAGGCACCCACCTGCTCTTGTTTGGGGTCCTCCGCAGACTGCAGGTGGATATCTGCTCCACCATAGACCTCCATGGACTGCAGGGGGACAGCCTGCCTCACCATGGTCTTCCCCACGGGCTGTAGGGGAATCTCTGCTCCAGGGCCTGGAGCACCTCCTCCCTCTCCTTCTTCACTGACCTTGGTGTCTGCAGGGTTGTTTCTCTTACATATTCTCACTCCTCTCTGGCTGCAGTTACTGTAGCGCAGCAACTTTTTCCCCTTCTTAAATACATTATCACAGAGGCGCTACCACTGTTGCTGATGGGCATGGCCTTGGAGCCAGCTGGCATTGGCTCTATTGGACATCAGGGAAGCTTCTAGCAGCTTCTCATCAGAAGCCACCCCTGCAACCCCCCCCCCACTACGAAAATCTTGCCACAAAAACCCAATAAACAACAAAATCTCCTGCAGAATTTGCTGCTAAGAGGACAATTAGAAGTCAACTTAGCAAGACATAAACAAGATTTTGAAAATTGTCACCTATCTAGAGGAAATAATTTCCATCGTTGTTTCAACAGAATGGAACCATGAAAAATATGAAAGGTTGCTTAGAAACAATCCAAAGATTGAATGAAAGATTTCTTGAGAACTATGAAAGACTGCTTGGAGGATTCCCATAGGATAAGACCCTGGAGCAAAGAGGTGCTCAAGAAAGCTGGTTAATATTCAGGGATCACCTCCTCCAAGCTTGAGAGCATTCCATCCCAACAAGCAGGAAGTCAGGCAAAAGTGCCAGGAGGCCTGCATGGATGAACAAGGAGCTGCCTGTCTTATGTTTGAGCTGGACAAAACTCAGACATAAAAAGGAAGTATACAGAAGGTGGAGACCAGGGGGAAAGACTGGAGCAAGGAAAAGATACTCTTGGTGGAAGATAATCAGGTCCGAGACTACTCAAGCAAACTGGACATATATAAGTCTATGGAACCTGACAGGATGCACCTATGCATGCTGAGGGAGCTGGCTGATGTTACTTCAAGGCCATTCCTGATAACCTTTGAATGATCATGGTGACTGGGACAGGTGCCTGAGAGTGGAGGAAAGCAAATGTCAGATGTGCTGGTTTTGGCTGGGATGGAGTTAATTTTCTTCACTATAGATAGCATGGGGCTATGTTTTCGATTTGTGCTGAAAACAGCATTGCTAACACAGAGATGTTTTCATTACTGCTGAGCAGTGCTTACACAGAGTCAAGGCCTTTTTTTGCTTCTCACCCCACCCCACCAGCGAGTAGGCTAGGGGGGCACAAGGAGTTGGGAGGGGACACAACTGGCACAGCTGACCCCAACTGACCCAAGGGATATTCCAGACCATATGACGTCATGCTCAGCATATAAAAGCTGGGGAAAGAAGGAGGAAGGAGGGGATGTTCAGAGTGATGTTGTTTGTCTTCCCAAGTAACCATTACGCATGTTGCAGCCCTGCTTTCCTGGAGATGGCTGAACACCTGCCTGTCGATGAGAAGGGGTGAATGAATTCCTTGTTTTGTTTTGCTTGCATGCACAGCTTTTGCTTTACTTATTAAACTGTCTTTATCTTAGCCCATGAGTTTTCTCACTTTTACTCTTCCAATTCTCTTCACCATCCCGATGGGGGTGAGTGAGTGAGCAGCTGGGTGGTTCTTAGTTGCTGGCTGTTGTTGAACCACGACACCCTCCTACCTTCAAAAAGGGCAGAAAGGAGGACCCAGGGAACTACAGGCTGGTCAGCCTCACCTCAGTCTCTAGGAAGGTGATGGAGCAACTAATCCTGGAGACCATTTCCAGGCACATGAAGGATATAAACGTGATCAGGAGTAGTCAGCATGAATTCACAAAAGGATACACACGAATGTGTATAAATATCTGAAGGGAGGTTGTAAAGAAGATGGAGCCAAGGTCTTTTCAGTGGTGCTCACTGATGGGACCAGAGGCAATGGGCAGAAACTGAAAAACAGCAGGTTCCCTATGAACATCACAAAACACTTTTTTATTGTGAGGGTGACTGAGCACTGGCACAGGTTGCCCAGGGAAGTTGTGGAGTCTCCGTCCTTGGCTATATATAAAAACAATCCGGACATGACTCTAGACAATTGGCTCTAGGTGATCCTGTTTGAGCAGAGGTGGTGGTCAAGATGACCTTTAGAGGTCCCTTCTATGCTCAGGCATTCTGTGAATCTGTGATTTCTGAACAAATTCACAAAGAATGACTAACTGCTTTCTAGCTAGACTGATGTTTTGTTCACTTTATACATACAAGAGTTTCTTCAGCAGAGCTATCATCATGCATGCATTGTAGAAGAGATGTTCAATAAGAGGAGTTTAGGGGATAATTTTCTTGTTGTAAAAATAGAATTTTCTCTTTGTTACTGTATGCACAGTTCTTAATTGGCACTGCGAGATGGAAATATACAGTCAATGCAAAATGCTCTACAAGTTGAAACAAAGCATATCATTTGACATCTGCAATAGCAAGAGTGGAAATATCACTTATTGATGACTACCATGTGATAGCACCTCAGCAACGGAAATGAATCATATTAGTGTCTGCATCTTGCTGACCAAACAGATTCCTTATTGTACTGTCATTAATAGATGGATTAGGATCCACATATAAAGAAGAAGAAAATATCTGATGTAATGCAGTTCAAAAAATATGCAAACATCTAATATTGAAGACAAAGTATCACTAGAACAAAGATATTATTTTTCCGGACAGATTTCCGTAGTCGCCATTTTCATTAATACCTTACTGTTCAAGCATATGAACTTTGTTAACTGCACTCCGTACCTGTGTGCAGTTATGTATTTGATGAAAGCACAAGATGGTCTGGCTTGTGCAATCAGGCATTTGCATTTATCTTATGTGCAGAAGTTTTATCAAGCAGTCCAGCAAAACAGATCTGAAAAAGAGACTAAAAATCTGTAAACCAGAATAGTAAATGTCACTGTGGGCTTTGAACTACCTGTCTAGTAAAAGATCATGAATGTTCCTTTCTATCAGTGGCTGTGCTTAAGCATGACTTATCGGCAAAGTGCTAACCCTTTCTCCCTTCTCAACATGGAGCCTCAAAGGTGATGGCAAGAACCATCTCCTCCATTTTGTGTACCTGAGCAAGATATAGCTCCTCTGGGAACCTCCTGACCTTATTTTTCATGCTTAGTTTCCACTCTTTCTAAGACACTGCTTTGTAGTGCTCTGTTCTTTTACACTCCATTATTTTCAGTGAAAATCTTCTCCAAACACAGTATGCAAAACTTTTGTCTTTTTGCTGGCTGTTTCTCTGTGAGCCATGCTGGCATTTCCCCTCTCGCTTGTTTCTCCTGTTCATGTCCAGTCCTTTTTTCTCCACTCCTCTTCCTTCAGCATATTTTTTTTCTTTAAGTCAGGCTTGTTGTTTTTTTAAAATTGTTTTCCCCAGGTTTTGTTCACCATGTTTCTTCCTGTGTTATTATGATTCTCTTTATTACTTGCTTCTCTTTAACAATTTGAAGCTGTAGTTTTATTTCCCCCTCATCAGTCTTCCTGGAATACTCTTGTTTGTCAGTTTACTTCCTTGCTTCCTTCTACTCTTATTATCAAACAGAATTAACATAACAGACAGCCATGTACATCCATTGCCTTCTCGTCTCTTATTTTTGACATCTTTATTCCAGAAGATAAGTAATTCTATGTCAGTGCATACTTGCCTTTGTTAAGAATATAACTTTTCAAGGAAAAGCAAGTCTGACAGCCTGCTCTAAAATAATCAGATTTAACCTCCTCCGTACATTTATTTATTATTCAAATAGAAATAGTGCTTAAGGGCCAGAATCCTTGATCTTGATTGTAATGGGTTGTTTTTTAAGTTAGACACTGTAAAAATACAGTCCTGGTCCCTTCTATGAAAGCCCATGAAGATGAGCATTGCAGAAAGTAAAGGACATGGAAACATATTACAGGCAAATATACAAGAATGCTCCTATACACTCAGGGTCAGTCCCAAGTTAAGGTCAGAGATAACAGACTCTGTTAGCACAGCCAGACTTTCTTCTCAGAGACACCTTGTTTTACAGAGAGGAGGCAGAACTCTCAATAGAGGAAGCAGTCAGAAGAAAAGTCCTTTACATATTTTATACAATGGCAAGAACTTTTGCCTCTTATGTTCCTAGCTCAGTCTACTTCAAACTGTGACTAGAGTAACAGCAGATAACCATTAGAGAACAGGCTATTTACTTCTATGTAAGAAAAAGTGCCAATGCTTCCACTTCTCTACTTTTCTGAGTAAGGACTTCCCATCCAAACAATACTATAAGAAAGGACATGGCCAGTGATACTAACAATAGTACAGATAATAGTGTACTGCCTAGAACTAGGTCACATCATGGTAGGGACTCCACAAAAATGGGGGGAAAAAAGCTGTTTTCTGATCCCCAAAATATTCATCTAAATATGAAGGGCTGATAGGCAGAAATCAAAAGAAAAACAGAAACAGAAATAACAAAGACCAAATTAATAGGTAGAAGAAGAAAACAGCAACTGTTTTGCTGAGGGAGTACAGCAAATTAGCTTTCTGGATGTATAATTTCATAAAACTAACTGATCAGAGGTGAAAATCAGTCTCTTGATGATGGATAATAATTTTCAGATTTTTTTCTTATTTCTTTCTTTTATTTGTGACAAAGAAAAAGGGGCTTCTCTCCTTCAAAACACAAAGCTGTATTTTAAAATCATAATATTGCTAGACCAACTAGATTTTTTATGCGGGATAATCTAAAATTGCCCCTTCTCCTTTTGTCACAGCCTTGCTTATGTCACATCTGCATTTACCCTAGCAGCTTTGCTGTGTTATGTTGTTTGCGTGACAGACAGACATATATCCCAGCTGTCAAAGACATGCTGCTTATATTACTTCAGAAGATAGCAAAGGTCCTTCAAACAAATATTAAACCTGAGTTAGCCAAAACTTCTCAGAGTTCCCTACCATATGTGTTTAAAAGTATACTTATGACTCTTAAGGAATTTATTATAAGGTTTTCATGATTTCTTAGAAATTTGCTTGTGTTGTTCTATTCTTTTTGTTATTTGTGCTACATTGGACTGTCTCACACAGACATTATTTAGTAGTCTTCCTTTAATATAAAAATAAAAGAATATTTACTTTCATCCCTCAATTACCCACCAGCAGACATACTGTAAACTGCAACTGTCTTATAAATAAATAGATCCAAGAAAATTAGTCTAATTATATTCTTCTACACAGTACATCAACCTAATCAAAATTATAGTGCTATACTGTAGAACTTTAGGGCTGTCATACAGACCTTTAAAATAAAAAGGCTGATGTTTAAATGACAAAACAAGGTCATGCAGAAGAAAGATAGACAGTAGATATCTCTATTCTATGTGCTGCTTAAATGAATTAAAGATTACTTGACTTGAGGTCATACCGGCCTAGACCTGAGTTTAGAGGGAGTTCAGAACTGAAATCCAGCTAGAAGTTATCAAAAGGACCTCCATCTTTAATAGGCCATTTTCAGATCTGAATATTTCCATTTTAAATTCAATAACTTTGCTCTTCAGGGCAATCAGCCATAGTTCTTATATGTATTACAGGTATGTTTACAATAGGAATAGTGCCCCTGAAATATGCTGTTCTTCTGGAAACAAGCATAAGGTCCTCAAGGGGCTGTATGATAGCCTGCACCCCAAACAGATTCTGGTCTTTATTAACTATTCTCCGTACGAATGGTGCCAGTCTACAGCACCTAAAGAAGGCAAGTCTCTGAGTAAAGCAGTGAACAAACTGGACTAAGATATCTCAGAAGCTGCATGCCCTGCTGTTGTAACCTAACATCCCAGTCCTCCAGATTTCCCTCTTCCTTCCACTGTAAGTTACCAAACCTCATCCTCCTTTGTCTACAGGCAGGCCTGAATTCTCTCTATGCCAGGAAAAATACCTGCAGATATAGTCCTGACTGCGCGTATGTTATTCAGCCAGAAAAGTGGCAACAGGGGAAAAGAAAGGAAGAAAATAAGTTTTACTCTTCTGTTTCCAGCAATGGCATCACATTTATCAATGCACATTCCCAGTATAGCATTGCATTTCTTCTTCTCATCTTTACATTCAAGAGAGAGGCTGTAGCATTACAGTTTTCAGAGAGGATGCCGCTCTCTGCTGCTACAAGCCCACAGCTGAGCCTTGTCCCGATTGCAAAGGCTACACAAAACAGGACAAAGCCCTTTCATTCACAGCAAGACAAGTATGCTGCCAGTTTTAAGATCTTATATGAGAAATGTATTACAATAACATACTGGGGAAAATACTGTTAGGCTACAATGTTATGTTCTGGAGTGACTGGGAAAAATAACAAGAGAATTAGATGCAGAAGTAGTACTGTACACTGTTTAACAGAAAGCTATCACAAATATGAAACCTTTTAAAGAAATGTAAAAGGAAACAAAAATCACTGAGGAAGAAATCCTGTCTTCTCCAGCTCTGTTCTGACTCTGAGTGACAACATTTTATGTAGATTGTCATTAGGACATTTCTAGATATTTACAAACTGAAATGAGCACATATATAGTACCACCAGAAACTGAAACGAGCACATATATAGCATGACCAGGAGGAACTTGTGAGATTCAGAGGGTATTTCTGGAAGGAGGGATAGACAGTATGCCTCCACATTTTTTTCAGACTTGATCACTAGAAAAGGACTATTAGTAAGCCAAATACAAACCAAGACAGAAGACTATTACCAAAATAAATTATTCTAGTTCACAGGTTCCTGGCTGGAAAAGCATGGTGACGCTTCACACCAGTGAAGAACTCTCTTCAAAGACACTCTTACAAGTTCAGTGACTGCAAAATATATACCTGAACAAAGGGGAATGCTTTAGAGGGCTGGAACAATTCCAATGAGGAAAGGCTGAAAGAGTTGGACTTGTTCAGACTGGGGAAGAGAAGGCTCCAGGGAGACCTTATTTCAACTTTTCAATATATAAAGTGGGCTTATAAGAAAGACAGAGAAAGACTTTTTACCAAGGCCTATAGTGACAGGGCAATGGGCAATGATTTTAAACTGCAAGAAGATATGTTTAGATTGGACAGAAGGAAGAAATTTTTTATGATGAGCGTGGTGAGACACTGGAACAGGTTGCCCAGGGAAAGAGTGGATGCCCCATTACTGGAAATGTTCAAGGTTGGATTGGGGCTTTAAGCAACCAGAGAGGTGGTAGATGCCCCATTCCTGGAAACATTCAAAGTCAAGTTCAATGGGGCTCTGAGCAACCCAATCTGGTTGAAGATGTCCTTCCCATGGCAGGGGGGTTGGACTAGATGATCTTCATAGCTTCCTTCCAACCCAAACCATTCTGTGATGCCATGACAACCATTTATTTTGCTGTTTCTCCTACATAGACCCCATTGCTAGATTTGGTGTAAAGTCAAAACAGAGTGTTATGGGTTTGTGTGGCGCGGTTTTCCTTGGTGGCTGGGGGAGGGGGGCTGCAGAGGCGGCCCCTTTTAGAAGTTGCTGGAAGAATTCGCTGCCCCAAAATGTCGGACCCGCGCGCCAAAATGTCGGACCCGCCTCTAGGCGGGGAGTGACGGTGGTAGCGCCTCTGGGAAACATATTTAAGAAGGGGAACCGGTAGTGGGGGGGGGAAACCTGAGAGGAACATCGCTGCCGACACTGGAATCATGGAAGTGGAGGGGGAGGAGGAGGAGCCTGAGGAGGCTGATGGCCCTGCAGCCCAGGGGGGTGAACGGTGGAGCGGAAGCTCCCGAAGGTGGCCGTAACCCCATGGTAAAAACCGCGCTGAAGCAGTGTGAGACGGGAGAGCAGCCCGCGGAAAGGACCCGCGCCAGGGGAGTTCGGGAAGAACTGAAGCCCGCGGAAAGGATCCGCACCAGGGAAGTTTGTGAGGAACTGCAGCCCGCGGAAAGGAACCACGTTGGAGCAGGGAACGAGAGAGGAATCTTCCCCCTGAGGAAAGAAGCGGCAACGACGATGTGTGGCGAGCTGACTCAACCCCCATCCCCGATTCCCCTGCGCCGCCGGGGTGAGGAGGTAGAAAGCATCGGTAGTGAAATGAGCCGGGAAGGCGGGAGGGGTGGGGGGAGGTTGTTCTGATGTTTGGTTTCCCTTCTTAATACCCTTGTGTTTTGTTTCTGTTTTGATTTGTAGTAAATTAAATTGATTTTGTTTCTTCCCCAAGCTGAGCCTGTCTTTTGCCCGTGACCATAAGTGGGGAGTGATCCCTCCCAGTCCTTGTCTCGACCCACAAGCCTGCCTTTGTATTTTCTCCTCATCCCAACGTAGCCAGGCGAGGGGGTGGGGAGTGAGTGAGCGGTTTCGTGGTGCTTTGTTACTGACTGAGCTGACCTGAAACCACGACACAGACTTAAGTGTATACGGTACCTATATATGTCTTCAAATCTTTGTGTTCTCTAGTCACTTCTTAAAAAAGGATTTTCCTGCTAACTCTTAATTATTTTAGCTTTATCTGCTTAATATTCTTATGCCCTGATGTAGCAAGCTACCACTGGCATTTGTTTCATGACCTTCCCCAGCATCTTTAATCAGAGAACTGATTTATTCTGTATTTACTACTTATGACTCTTTAGAAGACTTCACATTACATTTAGCAAATGTCATGGAGACATTCTCATAATCTTTTACCGGTCAACAGAAACAACCAAGCCTCAGAATTACTTCCTACAATTCAGGTAGCCAACACAAAGAAAGAGTCAGTTCAAACTACAAGGATCACAGCTGTAATGTTTGAGAATGGAATGTTTATGTATGGAAAGGCAGTATGCTTGGGTAAATTCTTTGTTAACCTTTTGGTGTTTTGGAAAAAAAAAGAGTATGTCAAGAAAGCATTTAGATGGAGGAGTGTATATTTATGAATGGTTCTTTAAATAGATCCTTAATACACTTTTAAACTTGAGTTACTTGATTAACTGATACCAGTTGTATACAAGATAGCAGGAACGTTTAACAGGACTGAAGTTGAGCCGCTATGCTTTTTAATTTTAGCTCTGTCTCTACATTTTCAGGTCAGAATTTGTAATAGAGTAACCCAGGTTGCCAATGCATCACGTCCAAAGACTACTGAGATTTCATTAAATACTGTTTTATTGGTATTCTTCACAGTAAAACTGATTATAGATAAATGAGGAAAAAAACACAGAAATAGAAGGAGAGAAGATAAAAGAAAGAGCAACGAGCATGAAAATATTTCTTAAGACTGTGCTGCAGATTCTGTCTCAATCTCTGATGGATTCCTTTTCTCAGCCCACCCTAGGGCAACTGGAATTTACACTTGCTCTGTAATGTGCAGTCCTGTGCATTTTCCTGTACCTATCTGACACAGAATTGTTGAAGGGGGTATTTGCTATTTAGCCAGAAGTAGGAATTTGAGGAATTAATGCCACAAAAAAAGCAGAGAATAGAGGAAGTATACAGCAAAAAAAGGGCTTCACTAGTATCTAGTGTTAATTTTTTGATACTACACAATAATTGTTTAGAAAGCACTTTAGATATGCAAGTATCCTAAGACAGCTTAAAATAAAATCAACAAAACCAGCCTCAGAAGTACAGCTTACCCTTAGGGTAAAATTAAAGGGAAAACTTCAGACCAAATTATCCCTATGAGAGCGTGAGTTTGAAGATTTCTGAAGCAAATGGACTTCTGAGAGGCACTATTATCAAGACATACCTGTATGTAACATATGTAGGTGAAAATGTTGGTCTAACAGGGATAATGCATACTAAGCCATAAAGGAGCTCTATAAAATTGTAAACTCAACCTGCAAAATAGCTTGGAGACAAGAACGCAATATGGTAAAACCCCTATTAGTCAATCATTGTTTACTGACACCTCTGTTCTACAAAATCAAAGCATTATGTCTCAGCTTGCACTGTGTATTTTTTTTTCTTATATCTCAGCTTTGTCTCCTATAGATATTCACAGTTAGAGTATTTCTGAGGCTTTTAATCTTAATATTGCAAAGACACAACCAGTCAATGAATAACTATTTTGCTGTGAGTACTATTATCTCAGCTAGCAGGTGGATATGTGACTTGCCAGGGCAATAATTGCATTTAAGTAGTAAAAGAAAAAAGATTAAATAAGAATAATAAGTAAAATGGCTGGCTGGCAGGATGGATGGATAGGTAGAGGGATGGATTTTAAATTTTAATATTTAAACTTAAATAAAAAAAGATGTAATTTTAAAGGATTACTTTTTTCAAAAAAAAAAAATCTGTGACTACGTAATTTGCTCTATGCCCTGTTATGTTTGAATAGCAAAGTTTTCAGTCTTAAAATATAAATTTTCATTGCTTAAACCAGTAAGTATTAGTTCCGTACAAACTGATAAGCAGTCTCTGCTGTTCATGTTCATATTGTATTATTCTGAAGGGAAAAGAAATGAAAGGTTTGGCACAATATGCCCCGTTGTTATTAGTGTAGTCAATTCTCTGCAACTGTACATGAACAATGTTATTTTATATCCATAGCAACAGAAGGAAAACAGCATCATAGCATGACCTTATGAAAGTATTTTTCAAGTTTATAAAATTCATTAATCAGCCACCTTCTCTTTGAAATCACTCTGTAAAGTAATTTATTAGACTTTCTGTAATAGTCACATATGCTAAACTCAGCTGTCACAGATGCTTCCACTACATAACCTGATAATTGTTTTTTGTCACAACATGACCTTCTTTCTCCAAAGAACCAAAGCATGCTAATTAGACCCATGAAAGGGAAAGAAATCCTCACTTTGAAAGCTCATCTTTTTCTTTCTGTCTGCAAACTTAATGTAGCCTATGGGTGTGTATTCTTGTTAACCATGTTGCATATACCTCATGATTTTCATAAAAATTGTTGTTCAACCATCAGCAAATATATGTAGGTGTTCTGTTCTGGTTTGTTTTTTTTTTTTTAACACTATGCTGCATGCATGTTATTTCATTCACAATTCAGTATCTCACTTTTTGAAATTGATGTATTTGTCTTTTTACACTAAAATCTCTGAAACAGCTAATATTAATGAATTTGCAATAAAATAGCTTGAAATGACACCTTAATAGGTTGTAATTGGCATGAACAAATGTCTTCTGCAGGAGTGGTAAATTCTACAAGACTTGAGATATTGATCATTAGCACAATGATCCATGTCAGAAGCACCTCAGTTTATCATAATCTCATTTCCTTAATGACATAAGTAAGTATTTTAATTCAGGAGATACTCCAATAAATCAGCATGATATTGCATCTGAATGCTATCAGAAAGAACATTACTTTTTTGGATGAAAAGGTAAAATATTTTCAGCAAACACTATGAGAATAGCAGAAAATTGTGTCATGTTCTTGATAACATGGTTACTAAATTAACCCCTAAGTTACCTTCCTTAGCCAAGGACTTAAAAAAAATTCCCCAGTGGTGTAACCCAAAGTTTGTGGTTTTAAAAATTTTGTTTACTATTTTATTCTTCAGAGAAATTAAAGTTGCATCAATTGGTGTATATAATTGATAATAGGAAAGTTGTGTGTAAATAAATATACTTTCTGATAAAAATTGCTGCTCACACAGTCCCTTTGTATACTGGCTTCATGTATTCTGTGAAAAAAAGAGCTGTGTGCCAAAAAGCGATTATTAACCATCAACAGCACTGAAAAGCAACAGCTGCAGAAGGGAAAATCCCTCGCTCTGAGTCACTATGCACTATCACTGTAATATGAGGTAAAAAGTTGTACTGTGATCGGATGTTGAGAAAAGAAGGGGCAATCAAACTCTGACAAGAGAGATGCGTACACAGAGGTGTATGACTGATCAAAGTGAAGGTTTTCCACCAACGATGCTCTGACAAGCATCCATCATCCAAGAGATATGAAACATTAGCCCTGCTAATAGGGAATACTCAGGCTATAGTAACACAAGAGAGGTAAGAAGATGGTATGAGAGGGTAAAACCCACTGTAAGGATTATGGACATGACTGGGGTAAAAATGACCCGAAGAACAGGTTAGAGAGAACTCTTTTCCTGTCAGAAAGTGATGATTCTCCAAACCCACTCACGTTTACATAGGTGCACAGATTTTGAGATTGTATCTTTCAGAAAGTAAAACTGATTAAAAGTATAATAAAGAGATAAAGAGAAAAAAATCTCATTTCAGCCTTTTGGGGGAATATTTTTAGATTCTCCCTTCTTTGCAGGATTTTTTTTCCCCATTGATTACAATACAATAATACAGTAGAATTTGTATTATTTTTTCTATGTATTGTATGCCTTATATCAAAAAGATTTTGATGGACCTCAAACAGTGTTCCTGTCCCTCTTCACCAACTCCATAGAGTTTTCATTTTTTTAAATTTTGAAATAGTAGATTACTTACTTAAGAAAACAAAGAAACAATCCACCTTTCCCAGGCAGTCCTGAATCATCTGACCACTGCTGCTATATGTATCACTGAAATATTACCCTTTTATGAGACTCATAAAATCATTTGTATATTTCTCTTGCTTGAAAAATTATTAAACCTTGGATTCAGAATTAAAATCAAAACTTATGTATTAGATCAGTGTGCCATTAATGTCAAATGGCACTTTCCAAACTGTATAGCTGTTGACCAGCCAAGATCAAAATTTTACTTGAGGATCCTGTAGAGATAATCTTCTTAGGATGGATATCTCAACAGTGGACCCAAATACTGCTAAAAACTTGCATACAAATACAGCCCATGAACCAGTTAAGCATAACATGCTTTGTTGCATTAAGCATGGTATGTTGTGAAGAACTGAAAGTCTATTCATTGAATTGTTCCCAATGAAAAGATCAATAAACTTTTCGTATGGACTCTCAATTGTATTATCAATAAGAAAAGTCTTTGTGAAGCAGATTTCAGAAAGAAAATAGGTTTTCTAATCTTGCACAGTTGAGGACACAGATTTTCAATTTTCTGCATTATACTAACTTCTGTCTTTCAAGCAGGCTTTGCATTCAGGCTGGAAAGATGCATGAGCACCAACTGGTTAATGCTTAGAAACTGGACATTTAATAATAGAGCTCGAACAATACATGTTTTCCTTGCTATTGATCTCTGTGCTCTTGGATATTCAGACTTAAAGAGGACCTACGGATTGTTGTCATCCAAAGTTCTTTATAAGATTTTGGTGGTTTGCTAGAAGCTCTTATAAAATAAAAACCATGAACTTCTGTGAGAAGCAGTTTGTCAGAAACTTATTAACCTGAAGGGAGAATAATTTATTTCTCAAAATATATGAAAAATAAAGTGTAGTTCAAGTACATACTTTAAGTGCCTGGGAAAGATGTGGAACACCATTAAAGTAGCACTTATTCTGTGAAATGAAAATATAAATGAAAGACCTCTATTTTCAATTAAGCATAATTTAAAGATTTGTCTTTTTCTCTGTGTAGGTGATATTTAGCTGACTTGACTAAAGGTCAATTCAGCATGCCTTTTTTTCTAAGCATCTGAAAAACAGTAAGTTATATTTGGTAGTATTGTTTTTCAACTTGCCAGTCATTTCATCTATATATTTAAAATGGCTTAGATACATTGCTTCTATCAAAAGCTAAATTTTAATTTGTTGAAGCAGATCTCGTTGACATCCTTCATCTTCCTTAGCATAAATATTTAATAAAAACTTATACAAAGTCTGTTGGAAAAGGAATACAAATAAAATGTACACAGAACAAAAAAAAAAAAAAAGGAATGATCAAGCTACTACAATAAAGTCAAGAGCAAAAATGTCTATTTTTAAAGCTGTTCTAGATCTTGGGAAATCTAACCATTTCCTGTTACTCTACCAACTTTGGGTATATGTGAGTCAGGTAGGACCAGAAACAAGATGTGATCTAACCAGTGAAACTTTTCTCTCTACAGTGCAAGGCAAATCAATGCTTTAAGTCTCAAGATTTTCATGGAAAGAAGAGGATGCTTCAAAACTGGAGGCCCAAAAGCCCAGCTGATGTGTGGGAAGCTAGAGCTGGATATTGGCAAAAAGCAAATCCTGTCATGTTGAGATAGGTTTCATTCAGGACTCGGAGTCCAGAGTATTATTCAGCTAGTGTGTATTCTACCACTTTTCTTTCAAAAATGAAGCAAAGATTACTGTTTTCTTCAAAATAAGATTTACTCTAAATATTTTTTCTGAATATACATGTTTAGACTGCTGCTCCACAGCACAGGCAACCAGGGGATTCAGTACTTCACTGCCCTCACTAGTGTCTCTGGGCTGCAAAGGTTAGCTCTTGCAGAGAAGAAAATGTTCAGCTCACATCCTTTAATCCTTCCAAACTGAAGAATTGATTGATTAGCAGCCCATAATTAACAGATAATTGGAGAACTATGCAGTTACAAGAAAAATAAAAAATTCAAAATATAAACCAAAATACTGGACACTTGCAACATTGATACACACCTGCAAATTTTTAAACACCCTTTGCTAACCAATCCCAAACAGATCTCATACACACATGTGCGCACATACACACAGACATGCACCCTGCTCTCCCGGGCTGCAGGGGTTGCAGCTGACAGCACTCATCTGCCTCACACCCCTCATTTCCTAGACAGGGTCTCCAGGGTTTCTCTTGACTGCTTTACTGTGGTGGTCCAGTTGGGACAACACATAAATCTGAATCTTATTTACAATACTTATTTGACAGGAAGAAGGCTTTAGAGCTAGCTCTAGCTCTCAGGACTGTTATGTATTTTATGTTAATCACTGACAGGCCAGAATAAAGATAATAGCTCCAACAAAAGTTATTGAGACCACATGCTCTTGTAATGACTCTCTCAGGGTGAAAGTTTAGCTCAGACACTTCTGTAAAATAAGAACACATGGTTTCAAGGACCCTAGCATAGAGAAAGGATTCTACTCTGGGTTTCTAACATCCTGGCTAATTGCTCTTTGAGAAAGAAAAGCAGATTGTTTCATTTATCCTGTGAAAAAAAAATTAGAATCTCTTACTGAATTCTGTGCAGAACACAATCTCTTAGGCATGCTCGGAGAATGTCTACAAAGATTACTCCTTTGAGTGTGCACAGGCAGAGGACTTAGTGACTGAGACTGAAATGTCAAAAGCTACAGTGCCTATGGAACTCAGTTTCATTCAGAATTAGACAGTATATGGAGTACTTCAGCAATGCGATGAAATTCTGCTTAAAATTAATTTTACAATAGATATTGGGGGGGGTTCTTTGTTTGTTTTCTGTTTTACAAATGGGGTCTTCAGCCTTTGTGCCCTTTAGGACACCATCTTCAAAATACTGTGTGTTTAGAAAATCTAAATAATTTTGAGTTCTGTAGATACAGTAGAAATGCCCCCTATACTTTTGGGAGATGACATAGATATTTCAAGGTGAAATACAAAGAAATTAATAAAATAAAATTAAAAAACTGCTATGTTTTTTCAATTAATTAACTAAAGACCACCTGCTGAGGCTGTAATTTCAGTACATTGTACTTAAAAATGTAGTATCTGTTTGCATTGCCTTGATTAGCAATATAACTGAGATTGGCAGTCATGTTCTACATGGATATTTAGTTGTATTTGACAGCTAAATAACACAATTCTTTTATTTCATTTGTCAAACCTTCTTTTATGCAAAATTCTTTCACAATATGGTAGCGCAGATTATCCTATGCTTCTCTGAATGTATTATTTCTGAGGTCACCTGTGGGTGAAGTTGATAGTTTTCAATGTCTATTGCTATTTATTGTTATTAAATTTTAAGCTTAATATGACTATTGATATCATAAAATAACAGTAGCAAGCATAAAACAATCTGAAACAAATCAAAAACCTTTTCCAAAAATAAATTATACTGGACTCCCAGACTGCTGCTCCCATAAATTAAAAAGTCTACTGAAAATCAAACAGTTCCAGTTTAACTGATGGTCTCTACGCGTCTTTTTAACCTCCTTGCTATAGACCAACTGGCAGCACAGAGTTGGATTCACTCTATCTGGCTTTAGGAGTCTAACCGTAGCATGAAGTTAAGAGGCTAGTCAGCCTACAAAAGAGGCAATCTAGAGGGGATTTACATCATCTGAAGTTTGAAGAATGTTGTCTCTTCCCCTTGATGATTAAGCTCTTTGATCATTTGTTGCACTTAAAAGTCTACATTTACATAAGGCAAATGTGGGCCAAATAGCTCCCTAAGTAGTTATGGATATACTTCTTCCCCGGAAAATCTGCCTGCGGCTCTTCAAGAAGTAGCATCAAATAACACGTTGACTACTGAAGGTGTCTCTTAGAATGTTTCTCAGAAAAAAACTTTCCTGCCTTACAGTCCTCTGCAGTCCAAAAAGTTATAAAACATAATTTCATCTCTGTTTAGATCAAAGATCAGATATTTGATAAGTGATTTCTGTTTGGTTAGGAAATGGGGGGACACCAGGTAAGAAGAACTGATGCACAATCAGTATACTCACAAAGATGCCTGAAATCTTGTTTCCCAGGAGCTGGATATGTATAGTCAACATTAAGGAAGACCCATCTCCTTTACAGTTATTACAAGTCTGCTTTTGCCAATCAACTCTGTCTGCTTTCCTGAAGATGTTTCCCTAGCTCCAGCTGTATTTCCATACGAAGCCTAAACCCACTGACATTTCATTTTCAAATTGTAAACTTTGCATGAATTTGTTGTGGTCACGTGTGCGAACCAGGTGAGATTAAGCTATTTAACCCATAATAACTTATTTGTTATAAACACACAGATGAGTTACCACATTAGGCAAATTACAAAATTGCAGTTTGATAGGTAGCCTATAATAACAGACTGTAATGGTGTCTTTGAGGAAAAACAAAGTAGAAAACTCTTTTTCCCGTGAACTATTTTGCTGTGAGGTAAGTGCATATAGTTCCTGTAGACTGGCTGACGTGTTGTAAACTGCCATACTTCTTGATCATGATGTAATTGGTTTATGTGTCCATTCCCTTAATGATGCTTGGAAAATTGTCAGTACAATTCAAAATCTACCGCTGCCAAAAACCTCAGAACAGACTTCTTCTGAGTGAGAACCTTCTTGTTATAATTAACTATGAAACTGTTGCCTTTGAGATGTTCTGATGTT
Source organism: Pandion haliaetus (assembly GCA_013401275.1). Classification (NCBI taxonomy): domain Eukaryota; kingdom Metazoa; phylum Chordata; class Aves; order Accipitriformes; family Pandionidae; genus Pandion; species Pandion haliaetus. Next base: position 36,075 of record VYZV01020547.1, on the reverse strand, counting down.
GCTGTTGGCACAGGAAATGAAGTAAAAACTGTGTCAGGGAAAGAGAAGTATGATACTGCCAGTGGCACATTGCTTCCTCAATATGTGGTTCATACACCAAGAAAAGGACTCTGAGATAGTCTCCTTTGCTAATCTAACTGATTTTAACTTCCTACTCTAACACTAGCCCATTTTGTTCTTGACCTCATTCTCACTCATTAGAGTTAGCTGTGAAGATCTCTTAAATAATTCTGCAATGCCAAATAGCACTTGTAGTCTGTTGTTCATAGATGTCCAGAAAAACACCAGATGGTTGATTGTGGTTATCCCATTTGGGTACTATATCATACCTGAACTGTCTTACTACAGAGGTGCTTTCAGTTTTTTTCTATTTGTTAATGTTTTATTGAATAAACAGATGTTTCATTTCCAGTAGCCCCAGATATGCTGGTTTTGGCTGTGATAGAGTTAATTTTCGTCATAGTAGCTAGCATGGGGCTATGTTTTGGATTGGTGCTGAAAACAGTGTTGATCACACAGGGATGTTTTCGTCACTGCTGAGCAGTGCTTACACAGAGTCAAGGCCTTTTCTGCTTCTCACCCCACCCCACCAGTCAGGAGGCTGGGGGGGCACAAGGAGGTGGGAGGGGACACAGCTGGGGCAGCTGACCCCAACTGACCCCAGGGATGTTCCAGACCACATGACATCATGCTCAGCATATAAAAGCTGGGGGAAGAAGGAGGAAGGGGGGGGATGTTCAGAGTGATGGTGTTTGTCTTCCCAAGTAACCATTAGGCATGTTGGAGCCCTGCTTTCCTGGACATGGCTGAACACCTGCCTGTCGATGAGAAGGGGTGAATGAATTCCTTGTTTTGTTTTGCTTGCATGTAGAGCTTTCGCTTTACTTATTAAACTGTCTTTATCTCAACCCATGAGTTTTCTCACTTTTACTCTTCTGATTCTCTCCCCCATCCCGACACGGGGAAGTGAGCGAGCGGCTGTGTGGGGCTTAGTTGCAGGCTGGGGTTAAACCATGACACCAGACAAAAATCAATGGCCTGTACTCAAGATATTAAATTAAATCAAGCAGTGAATAGAAGTCTTCAGGCTCTAACTGCAAAATGACTGAACTTTAACCCAGCCAATTTACTTACCAAGCTTCATCCCACTTAAATGGAAATGTTTAAAAGCATCTTGTTACCTTGCAACTTCATGTATGTCTTGTCAAGCAGAATCCTCAGATATTAACTCAGTTATTTCCTTTTCAATAACTTTACTAAATCAAGTAAAATTTCCATAATCAAAACAAACTATATAAGAAATATTCATTTTTAAGAAGAAAATCTTTACTCAGATTCCAACACTGAAAATAATAGATTTAAATCCTGTAGATACACAACATTTAACACCTGTAATAATCCACTGTAATCCCTTTTCTCAATGAACTCTTCTTACCTACTGTTTTGGGGATGTATAATAGAAAAACAAGTTTCAAGCTGAGTGGATTAGAAAGATAAACCCATCCTTAAGTCCCACTGATTTTCAAGTTAATATCCTAGAACAAAGTCTCATATCTTGACTTTACTTTATCATCAATTACAAAACCAGAATGAACCTCTGCCTCCAGCAATAACTGACAGTGAAGAACTACAGGGGGAAAGACAGTAGAACGAAGGATCCTGTGTTTTAGGTTTTCTAATAAAGGATATTTCTAACTTCTTTTGCCTGGCCATTCCTATTCTATTCATCACCATTGCCAACTCTTCTCATTTACCCCTTTTTGCCTCTCCCTTTGTTTTTCCTTTTTTAACCCCTGCACTAATGATTGTAACTGTATGTTTTTGTTTTTGGTTTGCTTTGGTTTTTTTCCTCTTAAACTTTACAAGCATATTAGCCTCCTGATTCCCTTAAGACTATCTGCTTGAAATCCATTCGCTCATCCCTTTTGTCTCTCTTGCCTGGGGCACTGCATAAAAATCGACTGAACACAGTTCAAGCATTAACCGGTGCAAATACCTTTAATTCTGGCAGGTTTGGACCACATGGTGTTATTAGAATCCAGGCATCTTCTTTCTACTCTCTCTTGTAATTTCTGACTGAAAGAAACTTAAATTGTTTTGAACAAGAACTGACCCTCTTCTACAAAAAAACTCATTAATTTAGCGAGTTTATTCTTCCTCCTTTTATGAAATTCTTCTGAGACTACTGGTTTTTGTTACTTTTCTTTCCTAAACTCCTATATCACACTTCTGAGCTAACATCATGATGATCAGTTCACAGTTAGTGCTTGTTTGGTATGGGCTATTAATGCTTCCATTTATTTCTTTCCTTAGACCCATGGTGTGTACTTGATTCCATCACTTTAAACCAATAAACACTACTTACAATTTACATGTTTCATCAATCTTTAAATTCTGTCCAGAATTATCATAAGCTTTAAAAAAGAGGAAAAGCCCTTTTGTGACGATTAATAGGATCATTTTCTTTTTGTGCACCTAAAAAAGGATGCTATATGTTTTCATAATATTCACATATTGCTAAAAATATTTCTCTCCTGTGGACTACTTCTTCTGAGAAGCAAGGGTGGGGTTTTGCTTTGTTTTGTTTGGGGTTTAATTATTTTGTTTTTCTAAAATGTTATTAGGAACTACAAACACCAACAGGAGAAAACAGAAGAAAATTCGAAAGACATCCTCTGAAGGATGACCAGAATTTTCTTAATGGTAAATATAACTTTTTATGTTACATAGAGCTCTCTACTAACTTGTCCACATTGATCCCATTTTTGTTTGCAAGCATCAAGTACTTGCTAAAAACTATGTAGCAGGTCTCAGACAAACATTTTCTTTTTAATGGGTAAGAAGGTGTTTAACCTGGTTAAGTTTCTCTTTTGTCCCTTAAAGTGTAATTTATATCACTACCATAAAGCCAGAAAATATCCAGAAAATTCTGAATGTTTTTTTCTAGTAAACAGAACTGTTTCATAATTTTATTGAAATACTATTGTCCTCCTGTTTCTTTGTTTGTGTAAAAGGAAACCAATCTATACAACTTCAAAGATTAAAATTCTCCACAACAGACAAGATCCAGAGCTAATGTCAATCAGTGCAGTTAGGAGTGTTTAACCATTTGGACCTGGTGAAAAGATCCCATTACAATAACATTAAGAAAATCTTCATTCCTTCACTCCGTGCCTTGAATTCCCACTAACTGCGATAAGGATATTGCAAGCATGCTGTACTTCATCTGGCTTAATCTTAATTGAGAAGAGTTTGAAACAGTATGTGGAGGCCAGTGAAGATTTTTTATTTCCTCTTCAAAAAGGAAAAAAAATAAGAATGCCATACATTGTGTCCTAACTTTGGATTTTTTGTCTCCTGTTGACTTAAGTCCTGTTATATTAGTTCAACAAGTACCCCACATCCCACTGCACAATATGAGCATCCTGAGGTAGAGGATTGTTAGGATGTTTTCTTTTGAGTTAATGACACATGTCTTCTTAGCTGAGATAATAAAACTCTCCACATTAGCAGCAAAATCAGTTTCTGGCTGACAGTCTAGTATTAGCTACTTTGGTTTTTTTAGCAACTCAATCCATTTCTTCCAGGGCTGCAGCAATCCTGTTCCTGTATGGGTAGTTAAGCAAACCTGCCTTTGTGCTATTAACATTATACAAATGAGGCTAAAATTCTTAATGCAATGACACTTTGGCTATAAAATGTGCTGTGGAGGGAAAAAAAGTTAGTAATGAAACAAGCATATTCACAGAAAAGAGAGAGAAGCAGCTATCTTCCCATTTATTTTTGCATACTTCATAACCATTCTACATAAACTTCCAAACAGGCCTTTGAAGTTATGCATTAGCATAATTACACTATAAGTATTAATGTTGTTTTTTGTTTTTCATTAATTTCTCATTGTCTTACACAAAGGTGAGTTACACTGGCAGAATGCATTTTGCTTAGGGCTAGTCCTCCTCCTCACTGCCCGCACTCACATCAAAAAATTTTTAGTTCAAAGGATGGTCCTTAAGAGTAGCATGTACAGGGGGAGAGCTCTGACACACTTCCAAGGGGTAGTGTTGGTGAATCTGTGCAGTGGTGCCACAAGCCTCACTCAAGTCCCAGTTTCCTGCTAGAAATAAAGCACAAAGTATTTATCACAAAAATTTCCTTCATTAGTCCCATTAGTGCCATTTCCCAGACTAGGTTTTCAGTAGTATAATTTTTATGGAACAATTTTGCCCTTATCAGTCTTGGGGCCTTACACTCTCACTACAAAGCAGTGAGTATGGAATGCTAGAGTAAGACACAGCATGTGGTATTATCCCTAGTCCTGACTGACCAGCTATGTAGTGCTAGTTATCCACTGGCTCTTTCTGAAACTTTATAAGGCCATTAGGATTTTGCTCTACCTTTGAGCTTCAACAGCATCTTGCCTGCATTGGACTGACCAAAATTGGATGCCTTCCCTCTCTGTGCTGGCTCTGCTCCTGTTAATACAGCCCAAGAGGCTGCTGGCTCTCCTTGCTGCTAGAGCACTGCTGGCTCATGCTCAGCTTGCTGTCTGCCAGAGCCACAGAAGCTTTTCTGCAAAGCTGCTCCCCAGCCCTCAGTCCTCTGTTTGTGTGACTGCAAGGAGCTTTTGCTACCCAAGTGCAGTGTTTTTAATTTGTCCTTGTATTTTATGAGGTTCCTGGTGGCCCATTCTTCCAGCCTGTCTAGGTCCCTCTGCCCTACCCTCTAGCATATTGACTGATTATCCAAGTTTGGTGTCATCTGCAAACTTGATGAGAGTGCACCCCATCAATTATGAAGTTATTAAACAACACTGATCCCCAGGGTAGACCCCTGGATTACTCTACTTGCTACTGGTCTCTGGGTAGAGTAGAACTCATTAACCACCACTGTCTGAGTCCAATCATCCAAACAGATGGATCATGCAGCCCATCCAGTCCACCATCTAGACCTTGAATGTGCCATCCTAACTTGGATACAAGAATATTGTAGGAGCCAGTATGAAAGGACTTACAAAGTTGAGGTAGATAACATCCCCTGCTCTCCATTTGTTATGGGTTTGTGTGGCGTGGGTTTTTTCGGTAGCGGGGTGGGGGGAGTGTGTGTGGGGAGCAGGGGTGGCTACTGTGAGAAGCCACTAAAAGCTTCCCCAGCTCCAAGTCGGACCTACCTCTGGCTCAGGCCAACCCAGTCAGTGACGGTGGTAGCCCCTCTGGGAGAACAGATTTAAGAAGGGGAACCTGCAGTGGGATTGGAATGTGAGAGGAACCCCTCTGCAGACACTGAGGTCAGTGAAGAAGGGGGGGGAGGAGGGGCGTCTGAGGAGGCTGATGGCCCTGCAGCCCATGGTGAGACAGCAGGCTGTCCCCCTGCAGCCCATGGAGGGGAACAGCGGAGCAGTGCCCACCTTTAGTCCGTGGAAAGGACTCACGTTGGAGAAGTTGGTGAAGGACTGTCTCCCGTGGGAGGGACCCCACGGTGGAGCAGGGGACGAGTGAGGAGTCTTCTCCCCCATGAGGAGGAAGGAGCGGCAGAGACAAGGTGTGGGGAGTTGACCCTAATCCCCATCCCCTGTTCCCCTGTGCTGCCGGGGGGAGGAGGTGGAGAGAACCGGGAGTGGAGCTGAGCCAGGAAGGAGGGAGGGGTGGGGGGAGGTGTTCTGAGGTTTGGTTTTCCTTCCTAATATCCTTGGTTTGACTTGATTTGTAGTACATTAAATTGATTTTGTTTCTTCCCCAAGTTGAGCCTGTCTTTTGCCTGTGACCATAAGTGGGAAGTGATCCCTCCCAGTCCTCATGTCAACCCATGAGCCTGCCTTTATAGTTTCTCATCATTCCACCGTGGCCGGGGAGGGGGTGGAGTGAGTGAGTGGCTGCATGGTGCTTTGTAACCAGCTGGGCTGAAACCACGGTTCAGTCTGCTTCTCATAGAAGGCAATCAAATTCATCAGGCTCAATCTACTGCTGGAAAATCCATTATTTTCCCAGGGTCTGAAATAAAACTAATCCACCTCTGGTTTCCCGAATTGGCCAGTTTGCCTTTTTTGAAGCTGGGTGAAACACTTGCCGTTCTCCAGTATCAGAGATGTACCCAGCTTCCATACCCACCTCATTCAAAAACTATGGAGTGGCTTTGCAAGGACCTTGTTCAATTCCCACAGTGTACTTGGATGCAGCCCATCAGATCTCATGTACCTGTAAGGGTCCATGTGAATCTTGCCATGAAAAGCATTTACTGTAACATTAAAGTGGAAATATCCTTCTGAATATGTTCTCAGAAATATTAAATTATATCACTTTTCTAGTTATTAGTGGACATAATTCCTGAGAAGCTTTGCCAGTTTTTTTTGCGTTAGAGCTGGAAGTGAACCCTAGACTGGAGCATTGTTCCAGTACAGTCCCTTATGTCCTTCATGTCTTTGATCTACTGAGGATTACTATACTGTTTTCCTTGCTAACAGACAGTATATTAAGAACCTGTGATATGAAATTCATAGTTTATGTTCTGTACTCACTTTCTGTTATTTTCTAGTTCCTGGCTATAGGTATCAAAATATAGGTTATTTGTGTCTGGAGAACCTACAGCATAAAAGGCTAGTTTCACTGAACCATGAACTGATATAGTATTCTGGAAATGATGTTTTTCAGTAAAAATCATCACGTGGTAGAGAGCTTGGCAGAAAAAGGACTTTCAAAACCTTAAACTTTGTTTATGTTCCATATTGGAATGGCCACAAATGTTCTTTTGAGAATGGAATTTTGTCAAAAATTGATTTTTTTTCAATTTAATACCTGAGATTTTTAATTCATCCCTTTTTCTTTCTCTTTCTCATTAGAGATGACCAGAGAGCCCTGGGCTGCAGAAAACTTTACTTTGAAAAATTCACTGAAACCAATATGCCTCTCAGGATACATTTTGGCTTCTATAAAATTATGTTTAGTCACAGCTGTTCTAGTCAGGTTTAATATTGTTAAGAATAATCATAACACAGAAGAACTTCCTAGACCTTCTAGCATAATGATGGAAACATTATTTATAAAAATTTGAATTTCTCAGACTAATGAAAGGGATAGAAGTGGGGATAGTAAGAAAAGTAGGTGGTCTAAAATAGATAACTCTATATCTGTTTTCTAACTTTAGATAAAGAGAAGAAAAGAATTGTTGGTTGTTTTTGTGGATTTTTGGGGCTAACATGCAAACAACACTGTTTGGGTTAGACCAACAAATCAGATCTTGGGCTGCATCCGCATAGGCATTACTAGCAGAGATAAAGACATGATCTTCCCACTCTGCTCAGTGCTTGCCAGGCCACACCTGGAGTACTGTGTCCTGTTCTGGTCCTCAGAAGTCAAAAAAGATGCAGGCGGACTGGAGAGGGTCCAAAGGAGGGCCACGAAGATGTTCAAAGCACTGGAGAACTTGCCCTATGAGGAAAGTTTGAAGAATTCAGGTCTTTCCTCCCTGAAGAAGAGAAGGTTCAGGGGGGAGGTCATCACAGTATTTCAGTACTTAGGGTGGCTGCAAAGAGGAAGCTCTCTCTTCACAAGGAGCCACGTAGAGAAGGGCAATGGGTAATGGGCACAAGTTGCACTGGGAGACGTTTCATGTCAACATAATAAAAAAAAAAAAATTCAGTAAGAACAACCGTTCACTGGAACTACCTCCCCAGGGGCATGGTAGGGTCCCCATCACTGGAGGTTTTCCAGATGCAATTGGACAGGGTGCTAGATAATCTCATCTAGGCACACTTTCCCACAAAAGTTTGGATGAGATTATTTTCGAGGACCCTTCTAACATGGACTATTCTATGATTCTATCAGCAGGTTTATATAATCTAATTTCATTTTTTTCTGAAATGCTGCAACTGTGATGCTCTTTCAGCACTGAAGATTTTGCTTTATTTTTTAAATGAAATAAAAATGAAAAGATGAGGAACAAGGTCACTGCAAGTTTCTTCATATAATTGGTAATAGCATTTGAACCATTAGTCAACCTGTTGCATATTGAGAGGTCCGTACACAAAAAAACCAGTACTCTTCATTATCGTATGTGTAAATGATGTAGGAACACTCACTTGAGCATTCTTACCACATGGCATAACATGTCATAAAACTATGCTGATTGTATCACTGGGAGTCTTCTCTCTTACGTGTGGGTTTGAATACAAGTTCATACATTTGAATGTAATTAAAATTAACTTTTCCTTTTCCTTTTTATAGCCATGAAAGAAATCAAATGCAACTCACTTCCAGGTTAATGTTGTTTTGGAAAGCACAACTTTGATTTATTTTTTTGGTTTGGTTTTTTTTTTTTTTCCCCAATTATAATCCTAGCAAAATGTTACAACAATTGGAAACTGTTTTGAAAATATTCTCCCTGGATAATAAATTCATGTAGTCACAGCTCTAGCAGTGCAACCAATGCTGGGCTGATGAAGCATTTCTGTTATAAGCCTTAATTCTTACTTGCTATAGATTTGGCAAAATTACTTTTTGGTAGGAGATTTCTTATACAAGAAATGAGATGTGACTTTCTTCTATGGAATGTTTGATCACATCTACTTTCAATTGTTTGTTAGACAGTAAACTTAGAGAGTGAGATACGTGTTAACACAACTTGAAAATGACAGTGAAATATCTAGGTTGTATTACGAATTGGTCTACAATCTATAACAAGAAAAGTACAAATCACTGCTAAAATAGAATACCATGAATGATGATTTTTCATTCAGCTTTCTCTAAGACTAAGGTAATAGAAATTCTGACCCTTAAAATTGGTGTGTGTAACTCTGTGGACCCTTTACATGGTATATTTTTGTCTAGTTCCACTCCCCAGAGAATACAGGTCTTTTTCAACTGTGAATCATAATCTCTGGATCAAACTATAGCAAGTTATATATTTAGCTATAACCTTAGTCGTATTAGTCCCTGTTTGGCCAAAACAGTAGATTGTAACACCTGGATATACTGTTATCTTCTGCTTAAAATTACTGAAGTTTGAATCGGCAGTAACACCAATGAAACCATGCACTGTAGTACAGTGCTTTATACCAACAAACGTAAGAAATCTATTTAATGTAATTTCTGCATATTTGCAGGTCTGCTGCTTTCAAATCTGTGCATCATACATGTAACTTTTTTAGGAAAGAGGATGTCCTCCCTGTTGCTGTCTGGCAGACTCTACAGTAAGTAGACAGTGAAATGATGAAATATTTATCTTGCAATATTCCTATGAATGTCACCTTTCATTTAGTAAACAGAAGTAACTTTACTTGTTTTTTTACAAGGATCTACAGGAATACTGGAAAAATACTTGTCAGAGAGACCCATTGTGGAGTTACTAAGTAATAAATGATATCATTGTCACGTCCCAGTTTCTCAGGATGATGACTCAGGTTTGCTCATTCCCAGGTCAGGATTAAGGTGAAACGACACCAGAGATCCTTATTATGCCCTAGACAATTAATAATGACCAGTGTTGAAGGCAGAAGTCTTGGCTATAAGTACCTTGATCTGAACCACAGCAAGCATTTTTGTGTACTTGCATTCTGAATTAAAGAACTAATTTTTTCAATTTCTGCTTTTAAGGAATTTGTGAATATCAGTTTTACATCCTGACCAAATATATTTCAGCTTGGGAATTCTTCATGCAGTGGAAAATGCTGAATTTCACCCCATGACTTTTTCATTTCACGCAATGTTTAGGCTATTTCTGAACAGAAGGATGAAATAGGTAGATAAATGTTGACAGTGACAACAAAAAAGAAATTGTTGCTTATAACAAGATACTGTGCAGATAGTGTCACATTACCACATAGCAAGAGGCCAAAAATCTTAAATGTAATCCACAATATCTGTCTGTTTGTCAGAACAGAGCTAGAGAAAACTTGACTTGGCCAAGCTTGAATATTTAAATCCAAGTGAAGGAGTGAATGAAGACTAGAGTAAATAAAGGAAACAGATGTGAAAGAGGTACCTGCATCCTGTGAGATTGCTGATTGTTGGCTGGATGAGGTTGATGCAAATCTGCAGGACTGACATGGATAAATTTTTTTTTTGCAGATTGACTTTATTATTATTTTTTAATTGATTACTTGCAGACGTCACCATCTAGCACTGTAGTAACACGCTTTAAAGTGTGGTTTCCCACAACATTCACTCATGTTAAACTGGTAACAGATGAAGGCCTATGTTTTCTCTTTTCCTCTCAGGTATTCATTTCAGCACATCCTTTTGACTTTAAATGACATTGTGCTGTGTTACACCCTTGCTGTGAACAATCAGACTGGTAAAAATAGCAGACAGTTTGAAGGAAGGTGAGGTCTGGTGAATTAATGAGGTATTTATTTCATAGAACCAGCATATTTCATCACATCTCACTGAGTAAGGCAAAGAGTTCAGAAGAATAGCAAGATGAAAACTTATGTCCTTAATATCTAACGTACGTCCTACACTACAGACAATCAATGTGACAGGGGTAGAGAAAGATGTAAACTAGCACCCTAGGAAAAAGATTATTAAGCTCTTTACTAGAAATGTATCGGTTTACTAAAACCACATTTACAGCTACTTCTCCTTTTCCTTTGGCTCACTGAATGGACATCTCAAGTGGCAGGGGGGAGGAGAAACTAATGTTTGTCTGAGTCTCTGAGACACCAATAATACCATGCCCAGGGAGCAGAAAGGTCAGCTACCAGTATTCCAAGTTAGTTTCTCTCTTCCATGGAGTATTTGTTATTTCCTCCAACAGATCAGAAAATGGATACAGGATCTCCCATGATCACACCAGTTCCTGGAAAGTGGATAGCATGAGGACATCCACCACAGACTCAAGAAATGTCTATAAAATATAGCTGGATTACATTTACTATGCATTGCAGAAATTGTATAGGATATTTTAAGCCTTTTCAAGTAAATATTCTCTGGCCTAATTACTCCTGAATCAATGTTACTACTTCTTCTTGGTAGAAATCCTAGAGAAATAGTGTCCTACTTGGATGTATAACATTATAATTTACCTGCCTTTGGACCTCTGAATCTTTAGAATGCATTTCTTCTATTCCTTCTATTTTTCACCCAGTTGGGGATACATTAGTGCAGTAGTAGTAGCATTTCAATGTAAATATAGAATTAAATAATGTTTTGAGAAATGGTTTTGGACACTTAAAAACTTTCAAAAGGCTAAGTAAAATGATACTCTAATCTAGGAATATTTAAAATAAGCAATCAACCTTTCTAACAGCCTTCACAGGTGATAAAATAAGTTGTCTTTTCTTTCACCATCTTTCTGGAATCTCACTTTGACATAGATATGTTGTTTTATGTGTATAGCACTCCTTTGTAAGATGTAGGAAGCCATAAATTTTTTACGTAGTCTGAAATCCTTGCACTAGAGGTTGGCCACAAGAAGTGTGGAGAGAGAGAATTGTGTATTATGGCTCTGCTCCTTTCCCAAATACCATGACAAAAATTTGGTGCAGCTGCATAAAAGAAGTGGAGGGTGCTCAACAGTACCTGTTGCATAATCCCTTATAACAGTGAGCCCCAAGTAATGTATTCAGGGTCAGAAGAAATCAACATTAGATTTCTTAGCTGCCATAACTGAATGTTAACCAATGTGCTTCAAAGCATTACTGTAGATTACTGTGACGATATATTGGTTTAATAAGGAAGAACAGCTGACATCTTAGTACACTGTTAAATTCCAATAATTGCCAACTGGTTAATGCTATTTAAATACACTAAACTATCTTTATCATTCATTAGTTTACTTTTAGAATGATATGGCATTTCAGAAATGTTGTGAATTTCCCCCATATTACTAAAAAAACCCCAAAACCAATCAAAACTACCCCCACCCCAGCCCCCAAAACGCCCAACACCACTGTTGTCTTACTTTGCACACCTGAAAAAGAAGTACGGAACAGAATAACTTCTGTGTTACTGAGCTTATAATGTGAGTGAAAAAACATGATCAGACTGATTTGAATAAGATTGCAGGGTTCATGGTCTGAGAAAAACTCTTGCTGTGAGTATTCTGCCTTAACATTTTCCATGAAAGATTTTGTTGTAAGAATCATTTATACTTGTAAAAAAGAAATGGCAGGGGACATAGAGGTAAAAAGATTTTTCCATACACCTCTGTTACTGATTTAATGATACGCTGTATATTTGACAAAAACTTCTGAGTAGTATATGAAATTTTTAATGATTTATTTATGAGTTTATTTTTAATTTCTGGATTATTTAATTGCCAATAAGTCACTTGCACAGAGGAAGAGGGATCTATAATAAGATGAGAACAGAAAACCCACTATGTTTTAAAGGCTTTGGTGCAACACAGCTTTCAAGAGAGTGTTGAAAGTGGTGGTTACATTTCTCACCCAAGGAATACCATCCTTTTCAATTATTTATTAATATTTCAATTGTTTGGTGTAACTGAGACACACTTTACTCACCAAGAAGCTATAAAAAGCTTTTTGGTAGACATTAAATCAACTGTACTGACTGTCTCTGAGTTTCAAAACAGGCTTTTTTTGTCTTTATTTCTTTTACTCTATAAGTGTATAATACACAATAATGCCGTGCACATTTTGTGCTTTTCTTACAAATAGGCTTAAAATTTTAATGCCCTCCAAAAGCCATTAGAGGACTTTTTTATTAAGCAATGTTTAAATAATACATTAATTCTTATTTTGAGAAAGTTTCAAGGGAAAATTTGGTCTCAAATCACTTCCACCTCTCTGAGATATAGTTTGTCAAAATCTAGGATAAACCATTTTACCATTTCTGGACATCAGACACAGTAAAGAAGGGTGGGTGAGTGAATCAGATTTCAAGGTCAAATTAAAAAATAAAAATAAAATAGTCTTAACTTAAAAACAAATGCATAAAAACTTTCTCCTCTTCAAGTCCTTTTCCCCCCTAAAAAAAAGAAAGAACATTCCAGGTTTCGTAATTTTAAAAGCAATCTCTTTACGACTGAAGTCCTTACTGTGACAAATCCTGTTTAGTGCTGGCTGAGTTGAACAGAGAAAGGTGTTAACAGTGGTTTCCTTAAGGGTTTAAGACCTCTTCCCTGCAAATGTCTAAAAAACATTTATTTAAAAATCTTGTTAAACTTACATTGTGACTTTCTTTTGGCATGTTTATTGAATTCTTCTCCACAGACATAGACTAGTTAGTTAGAAAATCTGTCCCACTTTTCTGGAATCTTTTGTCACTTCACAGAAATACCCTCCCCAGGAATTTAAATTGTTTTGCTTTTTATTTAATATACCTAATGATTAGAGGGTTTTTTTAATAAACACAATTGAAACTTGCCTTTCCCGTCATCCTTGTTTGTTCAAGGATGACCTTCTGTAGCCAGCAGTTTCTCTGGGAAGGCCAATGAGGCACGCTGCACCCTGCAAGGCCAGTCTTGTTCTCGACAGACAGTGAAATGTGTGGCTGGTATGTGGTCATGCTCAGTCTGTATGCAGAACTGCAGTAAAACCTCAGCACATATTCTTTGTTTATGCCACAGCTGCCAGTTTAAGGGACAGTACTGCTCACCTGACTTGAGGAAGGGGGAAAACCAACATTAAACATAACTCACTACATAAGCAATTTGCTAGATGATTTACCCTAATGAAAAATGTTCGGTAAAAAAAACCAGTCATTAAACAAACACTTCATTATACATAGCTTTGTGGAACAACTGTATCTTTTTGTGACTGTGATGGTACATCGATGAACAAGGCACTTAATGAAGAGAATTTGCAAAATATTGCATATATATATATATATATATATANAGTACTTAGTTAAAAGAATTTGCAAAATATTGTATCTATATAGCCACATTATGTGGAACATTCCTTCCAAGAAAATTCAGTGTGAAGAAAGCTGGTGCTAGATACACTTTTCACTGAATTGACAGAAAAACATTTATTTGACTTGGGTTTTGCAGTTCAGATGTCAACTGCTTGTTGGGGGGAAATAAACAAGTAACACATAAACCTTTACTTAAGTTTAGCACTAGCTTGTTATAAAACCATTGTCACTGTGTTACATAGTCATCGACAGTGGTACATGCAGAGAACTTAAAATTAGGAAGCCCTAGATAAAAAAGTAAAGATGGTTCCTGCAAACAATCTTGTTAAATTGTGGATTACAGTACTAGCAGATGTGATCTCGGGAAAAGGTAGCACAAAATTGCTCTGCACTAATGTTTTATGGGAAAGAGGAATGCAAATAGGAATTTTGTATATTCATTTTTTGTGAATAATCTGATTATTCACCCTTAATGTGAACTAGCAACAAAATAGGAAACTGTATGGGTAAAACAATGGTCAGGTCACTGACATGTTAGTTGTGTATCAGAATATACAGGGTATATCCTTCCTCCCATGAGACTACCTTGTTGATGGCAATAGTGTCTACATTATTAACCTCTACAAAGTCTAAAATGTGGCTTTGCATTTGTATCTGACTTTGTTTTTCAAATTAGCTATCTAATCTCACAAGCCTCCTAATTTACTGTAATCTCCTCATGTGGAGGATATTGAGTCAGCCTGTCACTTTACAGAGACACTTTGAACGTACGTTCAGTAGTTCTTGTTTCTGTAAAGTGAAAAAAAAAATCAAAAACGTTTGCTGAAATGATGTTGAGACAAACCCACTTCTGACATCTACAAATGTTCAGTATCTGCAAAAAAAATCCATCTGTCCAAAGAAAATGGAAATAATTCTTCTTGAAACAATAATTTTCATAGTTTGCTCTCAACTACATCTAGGAGGATAGTTGTTAGAAGTATGCTAAATTGCTGAACTGATGAATTCGCAGAAAATGCCTTACACAGAAAGTAATGTGATTTCATTCTGAGCATAGTACAATTGGTAGTACAATTTTTCTGCATATCTATGTATCCACGAAAAATGCTGTGAGTGTAATCAAGACCTACATATATTGGGTTTTGATCTCACTAAAGCTTCAGTAAGTCAAAATATTTCAAGGGTACTGCTCCCTAAATTGGGCTATAATAACTGTGACAACTTCATTGCTTCTCTTCATGCAGGAATGAAGGTTCATGTTCTCAATCACAGAGATGGTTTTCAAGAGCTTCTGCTGCAACAAAAGAAGCTAAAGATGGTATGCGTTGACCCCCTTCAATTTTCCATAAGTACTCATTAGTATATTTAAAGATATGGATTGTGACATCTGTACTGAAATGCAGAGTTGACAGATCTTAAACTTGCAATAGGTAGAATAATTAATTAACATACAAAGAAAAGTAACACAGATACCAAGTGCAGGCTATTAGGAATTTGGTCAGCCCTGGAAAGCTTTGAAAACACTGGACTGGACAACAAGGCTGGAAGAAAAACTTTGGTCTTCAGGACAGTGAGGATGGGGAAGAATTGAAGAATTATCTTTCCTTGTCTACCAGCAAGAAGTCCTTGTATGTTAGAAACCTGAGAAATTAAAGATTAAAGGAGTTATCTTGTTCCAGTGTGTTACTTTATTTCAATAAAAGAGTAGCTCTATAAATTGGATGCCTTTGCTGTCTTCTGTTCACACTTGAACACAGCTCAATACTGTCGAGCTGAGTGCAGATTATTTTTGGATATGGTATTTTTCTGGAAATGAATTGATTTCAAATGTAGTAACATGATGAGCAGTGCTTATGGTACTGTACATGGAAGGGCTACAGGTTGAGTCTGCGAGCAACACTGCTATTTACCACAATGTTATTGGCATCACTCAACTTTATGCCTAGAAGACTGGCACCATGTATTATCAATATAAAAAACACTGTGATCCATGCAGTCTACATTTTTCAGGTACTAGATAGTCAGTGGCAAGATGTAATATTTAACATTGAAATACTACAGCATCATAACATCACTGTCATGACAATCGAAGCACAGATCAGGTCACAAGATTTTGTAGCTGATAAGCCTTAAAACAGAATGCTGATGGTCAGTAGTTAGGGAGAGGTCAAAACAAAGCAGGAATCATTTAAAGGATAAAATCTTGAACATAATAAAGACAAAGAATTTGCCAATGATGGCCAAAAAAGTTATTAGGCAACAGAGACTAGAAATAATTATTTTCTTTTTTTTTTTAATTCTGAGAAATTATAAATACAATATACACCATATAGAATGGGGAGAGATTAAGAAATTTGAAAAAATAATCTTTATTCTGGTATCACCTGATTTCATTTTTGCTACATATGTCTGGTATTGTATAACTTGTGCCAGTCTGTGCTCTCATCTTAAAGTGCATCTGCTCTGCTCCACTGAGGTGTAAATATACAAGTATTAGAAAAAGTCATCATAGCTTGGTATGATCACAAGCCTACACATCCCTGAAACAGTATTTAGTGTCAGGAACTGTAAAACTGAAAGACCTTCTGGATCACTGAGTTCTGTTCTTTTCCTTACTTCTAACACTGTATTACATAATTTCTCTTATAAATGGCTGGTGTTCCATCTTAAAAGTATAATTTTTTTTGTGCCAAAACGTTGGTATGGAACCTCTGTGCTTTAGTAAGTAAACACTTTTTTTCACTGTCCTTGATTAAATTCATGCATCATCATTTTATACACTTCTACTCTTTTGCTGATATTTATTTAATTTGCATTTAAATACAACATTAAAATGTAAATATAATC
>VYZV01020547.1:1589-19410 GCA_013401275.1 Pandion haliaetus | reverse complement strand
ATTAAAATGTAAATATAATCTTCATGTTACTTCTTAACGCATAGGCTGAAATTATGCATTTTTTTTAGCATTCATATCTCTCCTCAGCATTCACTTTTATAGATGGGAAAGACCAATATCTTCTATGCCACTGATCATAATGACCAGGAAAACAGACAATGCTCCAGATGACAACTTGTAATACTTTGTTCAAAGAACAAAAGCATTGGCACTTCCTTATCTATATTGGAGATGCCTGTAGAACATCCCGGGTTTGTCCACTGCATAATTACCACACCTTGGCAACAGATAAACATCTTCCAAAGAAATTGTATCTGCAGGTGCTTCTCATTATTGATGTCCATCTTAAGGATTTCTCAGCTTATAGTCTGGAATTAATACAAGGACATAAATGACAGTGAAAAGGTTTGAGTCATCTTTCCTGGCTTATATTTATTAAAAAATCTGCTCCCAGGAAACTGGCAGTTGTCCTCCTAATTTCCTTGCTATTTGCCAGAGAACTGGCAGAGAACTGAACTCTCTTCTGGTGTTCTGAAGAAAGACATACATTTTTTTTATTTTCATTTGAATGTTCATTTTAAATGCAATAGACTTATGAAAGAATTTTAAAGGAAACTGTTACGAAAAAAGAAATCATTGATGGATTTATTTAAATATGCATTTTGCATACTGCTGAATACATAAAAATAAGTAGGAAAGCTTGTGTTGTATATTTACCAAGCCATTATATACATCTATATTCACAGGTTAGATAAAGAGAATTCTAGGATCCTAATTTTAAAGATTAGAAAGTCAGTTCATGCCTAATAGACTTTAATTAGTGATGTAAAAAATGGTAAAACTTTTATTCTGACTTTTCAAAATTTTAGAGAAAGTTATGAATGATTCAATCATTCAGAAAAAATAATGTAGCTATGACCTCTTTTGAGAGATAAAAATGACTAAGGAGTGAAGTCAACAGGCCTTTGCAGACACAACAGTAAGAATTTAATATTATGGTAGCATGTATGATTACAGGTTAGCTGGGCTGTCATTTAGCTAAATCTGTCCTGAATGCACAGCATTATATAAGTTGATATCAGGCCCAATGTCTTTCTGTTCTTTTATTTCATGCCAATGATGATAAACTCATCTGTAAATCTGATTTAGAGCAAGTTTTGGCTTCATTTGAGACAGCAGCCAAACCAAAAGGTATCATAATCAATCACAACTTGATTTAAGAAACCACAGCAACACTCACTTCTAGTTGTGTAGAAAGACATTTTGAAAGACAGGCAATATAGTAACAGTACAAACCTCTAGAGGCAGTAATTACACAGAGCTGGTAATAAGAATCAGGTTGACATGGACAGAATTTGCAGCAGGGACAGACGAGTTCTTAAATGCATTTCAGTAAAAGGAAATCCTGATATCCTGATCATAAGCCTGGAAATAAGGAGATCAGAAAAAAAACTTGTCTTTAGAGCCGTTAGAAAAGCTGTTAAAAGAACTGAATTAAATTAAAATAAATTTTGAAACAGCAGGTCTGACTCAGGCTCTGAACCCATGCTGAATGGATTTCATCCATGTAACTATATATGGATGTGAATCCTCTTTCGTGCTATTCAGTAGATGATCTTGAAAATGTATCCTTCTGGGTACTAATGACAACTCAACAAGCCATTTCTCAGCCTGGAGATAATTCTGATTCATTTAATAGTGTGCAAAGCCGCTTTATTAAAGCTGCCTTATTAAAGGAGGAAAAAGGGAGGAATTCAGAACTTGTAACTTCCTGTCATTGTTTCCTCAGATTTCTAAAAAAGGTGTTGAACTGACCACAGGATCATAGAATCGTAGAATAGTTTGCGTAAAGTACTAGATGATTTTTAGAGATCATCCACCATCCTGCCATGGGCATGGAACATGGGCAGGAACATTCATTCAGGAGGCAAGGCAAGGCAATGCATCTTATTTTTCTTTATAAAATTATTCCGACCTTTTTTAAAAGTATTTGTAGGACTAGGATTTAACTTTAAACTTCATATTTAACAGCATTGACATTGCATACATTAAACTTCATATTTATATGATATTTCCTATATTAGCATACTTTAAACTTGCTATTTAACATCAAAACCAGTTTTATTTGCAGTATCCTAATTTAGTAGTCTGGTTTTGTTTTGTTTTTTTTAAGCTGATAGTCACTTTTCTACAAACAAGTAAATTACTTTCTCAGTTAATAATAATTTAAATCTGAAGCAGTTTTATATAACCCAAGTGCATCAATCCAAAATCAGGGTGGTGTAAGTTTAAAATATATTACATTTCACTTGCTAGTTTTTCAGGACTTTTGAGATGTTAATAACATATTCTTCACTACTATGCAGTAATAACAGATTTTCTCTGCAGTTAAAAAATAATAATAAAACAGAAAATAAGTATAAATGGATATGTTTCTTATTGTTCAGATGCATGCATAGAGCACGAACAGCACTACAGGTTTGGATTCTTTTATTTGTTGTATTTCTCTTGGATTATGCTTTACCTTTATGTTTTTACCCTATTTTAGGGTAAAAATCAGTTTTATCTACTCTCTGCTTTCACAAGTAGCTTTCTGAAATACTTGTCATACAGATGGAGACTATTCATCTTATCTCTTTTCCAAAAGAAGAGACATTTAGGTTTTAGTGGCTGTATAACACAAGAAATATTTCACCAGTACTTCTTTGTTTGGAAGATGCTGATTCATGAGAAGTAAATTTTAAATTTACTGATTACTAAGGACTGAATTTTTAAGTAAATCAGAGTCAGTTGTGAAATGTTGAGGGTGCCAACATAGCTTCAAGGCCTTTCCATATTTGACTGACACCTTGATGTGGAATGGTGAAATCTCACTTCCTTCTAAATGCCAGCAGAGGCAAACAAGGAGATAAACAATTAAATACTTTTTTTTAAAAAAAAGAAGATGATGAAAATAACCTGAGGATATGTAAAAACCTCAAAAATTTCATGTGACCAAAAAATTGTCTTGGACCCCACAAATAAAAGTACTCTGAGTACTGTGAGTATCTATTCTATACAAGGAGAATTGGCTGCCCACCAATTTAGTGTCAATGTGCCAGTATGAACAAGAAAATAATCTTCCTCTGAATAGACATACAGTCACACTACACAAACACACACCAGTACATGCAGTAAAGTGGATTGAAAAAGGTCAGGAAGTTTTTAGTAGAATTTCTTTTTTCCTCTGAAAATGTCAATTTGTCAAAACACAAATCGTTTGTGAGGGAAGGTTTATTTTTTTGAATTTTCCATTTCAAATTTGTTCTTCAATTAGTTTTGACATGCTGAAACATCACATCTTATCTGTTTTATAAAGTCTGATATAGAAACAGTTTTGGGTTTGGATCATATGTCTATTTAAAAATATATGTTATTTTTTAGTAAAGAAGAAAAAAATTAAAACTAATTAAGTTGCTTTAAAATTAATAAAGTAAATGTTTTCATTTATCTGAGGGGGGGGGAGTGAAGCTGTTCCACAAAAAAGTGGAATTGAATCATGACTTGAATCATAACTAAAAAAAAAATTCATGAGATGGGAGCCACTCTTCATTTAGTTTATGATGAACAGGATTATGATTCTCAGAATTGCTACTTGATATGATTGCTGTCTTAACTTTGGATTAGACCTAGAGAGTGGAGAACTTGTACAGTTTATAATTCAATTAGTTGATTTATTTATGAATTGGTATACTGATTTTTTTTTTTAAAGGGGGGGAATGAGTGAAAGTCACAGTTCACTACATCCAATAAATCCATAAGTCTTGTAAATAATGAATGAGATGTATCATGCAATTTTTCTTTGTGTGGCTGCTCACCATGCTCTAATAATTACTTTTAAAGACCTTTTTCAGGTAGATCTGTACAGTTTATATACCTGTTTCCAGGACTTAAGCTTACTAGCATCTGGATAAATTGTTGCTACTGACAAGAGTAAGAGAAAAAGGACAATGAACTTCTCTGGCTTTGACAGCAGCAGAACTGCTCAATCTCTGCAAGAAGAATCCAAAATTTATTCTGCCAATTAAACATTTAAGGAGCTGCAAACATAGAAGAAGAATGAAACTAAGTGAATGGGGAAACATTGGGAACTGCAGATTAAATCCATTTTGCCATGCTCAGCTACATAATGCTCACAACAGTTCATTTCACTCTTCTCTTTTTATAAGAAATGAAGGGTATGTTCACCCCATGAACTCTGCAATGTTAAAAAAAAAAGGATCTTTAAGAGAGCAATTATCAAGACAGTTCCTTAGCCTGTCTTATTCATGTAATGAAAATGGAAACTTTCACTGTTAAAGAATCTGCTTAATAGGAGTTATCTGCATGAATCATGTATGTAGGATATCTGTGGCTTCCAGTCTTGTATCATTTTGTACATAGAGAGCAAAGATTCCACTTGTCCTTTTCACGTCAGCAGAAGCTCAACAGATATGAAGAAGTCAATTTAGAAGAAAACAGTAAAAATTGTGAAGAAAGGGTTGAAAGGTTCTTCTTTACAGGGTTAGGAGAAAATCAAAGTCAAGGAAATTTTGACAGCTAAGACTACAGGTCAGTAAATAATTGAGAAATTTTATGCACCTATTTCCTATAATTCTAAGGCAAATGCAACTTAAAGTGAAATCCACGCATCTGGCCGATAAGTCATTTGATTCAGAGTTACAGTTATTCAAGGGCTAACATCTCCCATTTCAATCTTCTATGTTGAATTTTAGAACAAATAAATTCTTAACCTAGCACACATAAATATTTGTGCATCTTCACATAAAAATATGCATATTTTATTTGTGTCTAGTCAGAGTAGACTGACAATGCCAATTATCCAACAAATTTGAAAGCCAAGGCATGCAATAGAAGAGCAAAACTTAGCATGAAAACTACAGTGGAAGAAAAGACATAAAGCCTTTTCAAACCCTTTGTAAGATCTTTATGAAGATCTACTACAGAGCTCCCATAAACAAGCAAAAGTAATCCCAGGACTCTAAAGCAATAGAAGTTAGGAGTAGATTTACTGTGGAGTAGTCTGTGCAGTACCCCTACAAAACATTTATCAAGAAACTAAAAAAAAAAAAAAACCCTGTGCTGGGTTAGACTAACAGCCAAACTCCCACCCAGCTGCTCGCTAAGTCCCCCATTCCCTTCAGGATAGGGGGAGAAAATAGGAACATCAGGAGTGAGAAAGCTCATGGGTCAAGATAAAGATAGAGGTTGCTTACTGATTACCAGCATGGGCAAAAAAGACTCAACTTGGGGAAAATTAATTTAATATATTACCAAATAAAATACATACTGATTTGGGTGGTAAGAAGCAAAAAGTAAAATATTAAAGCAACACCTTTCCTCTCCCTTTTACCCACCTGTCGTCGTTTCAGCTCAGTCGGTAACAAAGCACCACGAAGCCGCTCACTCACCCCCCACCCCCTCGCCTGGCCACGTTGGGATGAGGAGAAAATACAAAGGCAGGCTCGTGGGTCGAGACAAGGACTGGGAGGGATCACTCCCCACTTATGGTCACGGGCAAAAGACAGGCTCAGCTTGGGGAAGAAACAAAATCAATTTAATTTACTACAAATCAAAACAAAAACAAAACACAAGGGTATTAGGAAGGGAAACCAAACATCAGAACACCTCCCCCCACCCCTCCCGCCTTCCCGGCTCAGCTCCATTCCCGGTGCTTTCTACCTCCTCCCCCCAGCGGCACAGGGGAACAGGGGATGGGGGTTGCAGGGTCAGCTCGCCACACCTTGTCTCTGCCGCTCCTTTCCTCAGGGGGAAGATTCCTCACTCGTCCCCTGCTCCACCGTGGGGTCCCTCCCACGGGAGACAGTCCTTCACCAAATTCTCCAACGTGGTTCCTTTCCACGGGCTGCAGTTCCTCACAAACTTCCCTGGCACAGGTCCTTTCCGTGGGCTTCAGTTCTTCCTGAACTTCCCTGGCGCGGGTCCTTTCCGCGGGCTTCAGTTCTCCCCGAACTTCCCTGGCGCGGGTCCTTTCCGCGGGCTGCTCTCCAATCTCACACTGCTTCAGCGCAGTTTTTACCATGGGGTTACGGCCATCTTCGGGAGCCTCCGCCCCACTGTTCAACCCCATGGGCTGCAGGGGCACAGCCTGCCTTCTCACTATGGGCTGCAGAGCCATCAGCCTCCTCAGGCGCCCCTCCTCCCCCTCCTTCTTCACTGACTCCAGTATCAGCAGAGATGTTCCTTTCAGGTTTTCCAACCCCCACACTACCGGTTCCCCTTCTTAAATATGTTCTCCCAGAGGCGCTACCACCATCACTCCCCTCCCAGAGGCAGGTCCGACATTTTGGCGCTAGGGAAGCTTCTAGCAGCTTCTTAAAGGGGCCATTTCTGCAGCCCCCTCCCCTGCCACCAAAGAAAACCGCGCCACACAAACCCATAACACCATCGCAACTTTTCTTCTTCACTCCAGACTCCTCTATCTACATCTCCCCTCTCCCCCCAAGCACTGCAGCAGGAGGTGGTGGTGTACGATCAGTGCGTATGGTCACTACACAGAGGTTTCCTCTGCTCCAGCAGTTGGTCCTCCATGAACCACAGCGATTTTCTGCTGTGGCACCTGGAGTGCCCCCTCCTCCTCCTCCTCCTCTGACCTTGGTGTTCCCCCTGATTTTTATCACTCTTTTTGTTCCCTTCTCTCTCTTTCTCTCTCTCTCTCTGTGATGGCTTTTTGCCCTTTCTAAAGTACATTTTCCCTGAGGCACCGCCACCTTGGCCGAGGGGCTCAGCAGTGCCCTGGGGTGGGTGGGTTGGAGCCGGCTGGAACCGGCTGTGTCCGGCACCAGGCAGCCCCGGCCTCTCCTCACAGAGGCCGCCCTGCAGCCCTCCCTGCCAGCAGCTTGCCATGGACACAACAGTGCAACGTCTGGTGATCCGATTGATTTATGAAAGAGCAACCGCTGCCATTAATTCAACAACTCATACTACAAATATACTTTAATACACACCTATCTTAAAATCACACTGACAGTCACATCTAAGTCACTGCAGAAAGTTACACAGTGCTCTGCTATCAGTAACACTTCAACTTTGTTATCTAAATCACAGTCTGCTGGAACAAGGGTGACCACTTGCTCTTTTTTAAAACTGCTTAGTTGTAATCAGCTTGTTAGTATGTGACAGAAGAACAATTGTGTTTTTAAACCTTTTGATATTAACATTGTGGACATGAATTTTTCCAGGAGTAGAGAAAATTTCCGTATCTCCAGCAGGGAGTTTTGTGGTAAATCTTTCATAACTCCTGTCCATTGCCATTCTCTGTCTAATCTCATATGAGAATCAGTAGACAAGGCGATCTGTTTATTTTTCAGCAGAATCAGAGAGTTTTTCCAGAAATGCCAACCCATCATGCTAATAGTGAGGGGATGTTTATGTGGCTTTTTTCTAATAAGGCATATGATTTTTCAATTAAATTAGCTTTTCTGTTAAGAAATATTTCCTTCTGGTGGAAAATTTCAGTCCTTCATGAAAGTAGAATGTTTTCAGTCATGAAACAAATCACCTGAAAAAAGACTAAAATACTTATTTTGAAAGTAGTTTCAAAGCTTGGAACTGCAGGGAACCTCAGCACATAAAGGCTGGTTATCCCCTCCCAAAAGAGTGACTACTTGGCCTGCAGAACCTCAGCAGGAGCTGGGAGGCAGCTGTCTCGGCCTCTCACCTGATGGGCGATGCCTTTTTCATCTTCATAAAATAGGTGCCTGTTTCATGGTGCCTGCAAGACTTCTGTCTGTGCTTTGCCAGTGTGATAAGCAATGGTTACCAGTGATTCCTGCATCTTTGTCTGAAATATTGTATGTTAGCATTATACTCCAAATAAAATGTAGCAGTATGAAAAATCAAATTATTCAACTCTAGTTGCTGATGGACCCTGTGGAAAATGATAGGATTTTAAATTTTTTTTTTTTTTTTTTTACTTAAGCTTAATGTGCTTTCTATCAACTGTAGTCAACAGCCAGTTTGTACAGGAAATCAACTGAGGTCTAAAAGAGACAGGAAAAGCTAGTAAATGAAGCATATTTTGCTCATATACCCAGGAAGCAACTGTTTTGTCAGATTCCTGGTTTTGGCAGAGGTAAGGTCAATGCACATGATGCATCACTGTGTTAATCTAATTTATATCTGTATCATCGTAATGAAACTGATGAATTTACAACAGTGAAGAACTGGAGTGTTGCTGTAATGGATCACCCTCTTTATTACAGTAATCCATTAAGAATCACCTCCCTGCTGTACCAGCCAATGGAGAAATGCAAACTAAAAAGGAAGTTTCCACATTAAAGGAAGTGTGCTGGTTTTGGCTGGGATAGAGTTAATTTCCTTCCTAGTAGCTAGCATGGGGCTATGTTTTCGATTTGTGCTGAAAACAGCCTTGATACCACAGGGATGTTTTCATTACTGCTGAGCAGTTATTACACAGAGCCAAGGCCTTTTCCGCTTCTCACCCCACCCCACCAGTGAGGAGGCTGGGGGGGCACAAGGAGTTGGGAGGGGACACAGCTGGGACAGCTGACCCCAACTGACCCAAGGGATATTCCAGACCGTATGACATCATGCTCAGCATATAAAGCTGGGGGAAGAAGAAGGAGGAAGGGGAGGGGACATTCAGAGTGATGGCGTTTGTCTTCCCAAGTAGCCGTTATGTGGGATAGAGCCCTGCTTTCCTGGAGGTGGCTGAACACCTGCCCACCCATGGGAAGTGGTGAATGAATTCCTTGGTTCACTTTGCTTACGTGTGCAGCTTCTGCTTTACCTATTAAACTGTCTTTATCTCAGCCCATGAGTTTTCTCACCTTTACTTTTCTGATTCTCTCCCCCATCCCACCCCGGGGGGAGTGAGTGAGTGGCTGTGTGGGGCTTAGTTGCAGGCTGGGGTTAAACTGCCACAGGGAGTAAAATGCAGTCTCTGTGCTAACTAATCATTGATTTAATCTTCTTTTTAGGATCTAATTAGTACTTTATCTGAAGAAGCAACAGCTTCAAGACGAAAAGTAGTGTACAGCAGACTGAGGTTGGTCTCCGTCTCAATATTTTAGAAAAATAATATTTTACTAATGTCATATTTATTACATAATTCATAATAGAATAAAATAAGATCAAGTGCTAGAGATGATCAATTGGACCTCATCATAATGAAAACAACGTTCAGTTCACTCCCAGATTAGACTTTTATTCTCTGCTCTTCACCTGAGTGCAGGAGAAACACCTCAACTCTGAAGTCACTGAGATGGGAAGCCATGAGATCTGGTCAGTCTAGGTAGCTTCAGATGAAAAATTCACCTAAGCCAGTTAAAAGATTAAAGCTGAATTTATAGGTAAGAGTCAAGTTTTTCATGGAATGTTTGTGTCATAAATATCCAAAGAAATGCAATGCATGTTCAGAAAGCTATGAAATTAATTTTAGCAGAGCAGATAGCGGTTTATTTTAGCCATGTTGATTTGTTATCATATAGTCTGTTGTCTGGCCACCATCACCGGTTAACTTAAAAATATTTTAAGCTATTTTAACATAAATATATAACCAGGATTAGTACTGACTTTTTTGACACAGAAAGTAGTTAAAACAGCAACTAAAATATACTTTCAAAGGCAGTTTACATAACGTACACATTGAGATGTCTTGCTGTTTTCTGCATGTTTAACAAATAAGAAGCAATGGCATGCCATATAGAAAACAGCTTTTACTTGGCCACAGAGTGTAACATGTACTATCAACAAAAAAAATAAAAAATGCATGCTTGAAGCCAGCATGCAAAACCTCTTTGAAAGTGATGAACATAAAATACAGAGGTCAAGAAATATTCTCTAAGTTTAAAGAAGGAAAAATATTTCTGTGCCAAATCTTAAGAATGCATATGACAATAGCTGCATAGTCAAGAATAACTCCTAATAAAAGGTTACAAGGTGAGTAACAGATCTTCAGAGTCTAAAAGCAGCATCAAATTAGTGTTGTGTTTTTTTTTTTTTAATTTTGCACACACATGACATAAGCCATTGCTTTTACAGCAGAAAAGACTGAAAAGGGATGAAGAGTGCTCAGTTCCCCTCCTTCAAGCACAGAGTTGCATAGAAATTACAGATTTTGATATACAACTATAATCAGATACATTACTTTAAAGTTTATTCAACGCAGTCTGAGAACATACCTATATGAGCCAATGAGAAAAGTGTGATTAAATTCCTGCTAGTTAAATCTGAGAATTTCAAAGCATGCATATGTAGGTAACTTGATGATTTATATTTGTTCACATTGGTTGTATTTAATTATCATTCTTATCACTCCAAATCCTATTTTCTGTGAAATCATGAAGGGGATTAAAACTGTTATCCCATTTTAAGGGATACTTTTTATAATTGATGGTATTATTTTTACATTTTGATAATTTCAGTAAATTATTGTTACAATTCCTTATGTTGTCTTTTTTCCTATCAGGTAGGTTTTGGAAAAATTTACTATGATATATGAACTTATAATCAAATAGTTAGAAAGACTGAAAATTTATTTTGTCTCACCTGAGACATTTTATAATCAAATTCAGGACAGTTAAAATACTTTCTTCCAATCAGCATGAACTATTAGTAAATAGCAACATTAATAGCAATGTGCAAAAAAATAAAGCTTCAATAATTAAAAAAAAAAAGGACTGCACTACAAAAAGTCTCGCATTATCAGATAGACATTGTCTATTCTTTAGATGTATTTAATGGAATAAATACTAATCAGAAGCTTAAATTAAGCCTGTTAATCAGCAAGGTGAACTGTTACTTCAGTGCATAGTGCTGTGAAAATGAAATCAAGAGAAGTTATTTGTACATCATTCATAATATCAGGGTATGTATATATAGACTCACACATCACTGAATCTGGCCTAAAGTTCGATTGCAGATTAGGTAGCATGAATAGTAGTGCTGGATGTAACTTTCAGTGAGTGGTTCTGAATTGAAGAATTGCAAAAATTGATTCTAAGATACAATGTCTCATACTATTTCTGAGTATTCAAATTGACTGTTAAAATGAATTTTAATGAAACAGAGTTCTATTTATAATATTTCATGACAAAACCTGACAACATAAGATTTCAACTTGTAATTAAAATGAATAAGAAAATAATTTTGTATGTTACAGGGAATAAACTTTTAAAACCCTTGCTGAAAAAAATTCTGACCACTCCCCCCAAAAATAACAAAATTGCTATGTATAGTTTAAATTTATTGCAGGAAAAAAAAAAAAACATATTCTACTGGTGGTCAGATTCAGAATAGTCTTATGTAGAAATTAACAAATCCTATAATTTTCAAAAATATTACCAGGAATAATCTTTTTCAGAGGAAATGAAACATACACCCGCCCCCAAAATAACCTATCGTCAACTTCCATTGGTCTCTGCTTCAAGGTAAAAATAAAGATCAAAGATAAATTAGGTGATACAGGAGCATGGGATTGAAAAAGTTTCTAAAGGGTACAAGATGAATTCAGAACCTCAAAAACAGTCAGGAAAAGTAATGAGCACCTCAGAAAAAATGTCTACTACTTACGATGTCATACTTAAGCAAAGAGTCTCTTACTCAGTTCCTTATAGATCTGAGTTCTGTTGACAATGCACATAACGCATTGTCTGTCCCCTCCTTAAATATATTTTGGATTTACCATTATCTGCTATGCAAGTCCCATATACTATGCAAGTCCTTTATTAATTCTGTCTTTTTTATGGAATATTTCTGTTTAATTATCCTAGCTTATCTTTAATCTTTCCTTGTTGTTCCTTCTTGTTTTGCTTTCATTCATTTTTAATCTCCATTTTTAATACTGATCTGGCTTATTTCAGACTATCAATATTTAATTCTGCTGCCAAAGTGTAGCAAGGAACAGTGACTAGGTCACATGCTATGATGTTCTTATTCAAATGGTCAGATTAAAGGTCAGCTCTTGTTTGCCTTTTGGTCATGTGAAAATGCCATTCAAATAAATAAATTTTTGGCTAACTGATAGTGCCTCCATCTCAACTTAAAATATTATTGCTTTGATTGTAACTTCTAGTATTTTCCTTGTTTTATTTTTCCATTATTTAAAATGGAAGAAATATTTAAATGTTATAAATAGAAATAGTGTATTTTCAAATAATATAGTATTTTTATAATATAAATGTGTGTATTATAGGTGTGAATGTTAGAAAGTGCTTAGAAGCATCATTATATGTATTATATATCTTTGTCATATGTAATATTATATATAGATATACACAAACACACATGTATACACACATAAACACTCATTGCCAACATTTGTCATAAATGACCACTGGGAATGAATGGCTCTGGGTCTAAATTTTATATTTAATTTCAGTTATTGTAAAGGGTGCTTTGTGACAAAAATGTGTTAACAGAACTTACTTTAAACCAAATAAAAATTCTGCCTTCTTATCCTAGTGCTGCCATGTTTAATTTTCATCATTATGAATAGTTAGCAAATTCAGGCAAGATTTTCCTCTCTTTCCTATATTTGTTTGGAAGAAAAAGACTTTCTCATGAGAAACAAAATGAAGACTTGCAGTTGTTTCTGACTTGAGGCTGCCTAGCAGGTGCAGGGAAAGAAGAAACACTGGAAGGGATTTTAGTCATAGTAGTGTGTACAGGCATTTAGCACTCTGCTGTTCATTGATTGTTTCAAAAGTTTGTCTCAGTTCAGTAAAGGGTTACAAGGTGCACATCACCTAACCAAAAACCTGAGGTAAGCTTACAACTATATTTCCCAAGTCTCAGACCATTTCTCACCGCTAGAAGCTGTTGAATCCAGTAGCCCAACAGATGTGGGGTTGTGGCTGGTCTGTGTTCCCAGGTCCAGCCAGGAGAGAGGCTGAGCATTCATTCCCAGCAGGCACACACATCCACACAGTATGTAACACGTAGACTGCCAGCCACACATGTCAACACAGAAAGCAGAGCGTTCATGAACACCAAATATATACACAAAGTACATCACTCCAGTAAGTGGCCTGGGTGGACACTCAGTCTATCTGGTCACTGGCCACTGGAGCTCCCAGCTGTCTCGTGCACAGACACACATGTACAAATGTCTCTCCCTCTGTAGCTGGTCTCAACTTCTGGCCTTACCAGCAGCCAACTCCCAGACCCTGTGGTCTCTCCAGCAGCTGGCCTGAACTTCCCAGTCCCTCCAGTAGCCAACTCTCAGACTCTCCCAGTCTCTCCAGGATCCTATTCAGACTTATGGTTGATTCAAAGCTTGGCTCACAAGCCTTTTGTTCTATTTGAAATCTAGTCCGGCTTGATGTTTGCTAGCTGTTACCTGCTGATAAACAGAGCCCCATAGCAGGCACACACTCCAGTCTCTCCAGCTACTGACATCCCAGACCCATGGACCCCTGTGTCCTACTCAAGTTGCAGGTCCTTAGACCTCTGTACACACACATGCACACAGAATAGCAAGTCCCTCACCCAATAAAACAGAAATAGAGTTTAAATAGGACAGACTGCAGGAATTAGGAGCAGGGAATGCTGATACAAGTACACTGTCTAGCAACCTGTTTGCACGTGACCTACTACTTTTACTCCTTTTTTCTTTATTTGCCATACTTGTTTCTCCTACGTGTGGTCCTTCTTCCCATAGTAAGTCTTGTATAATCCCAAAATGTTCTTCCCATAAAAGTCCCCCCTGCCGCCTCCTCAGACTGGAAGGTGATTGAGGGAGTGTTTCCCTCACTCCAGGGCAATGGTCTGAGGCTCCCTTGGAATTCACCTGGGGAGGAGCCAGCTCAGGCGCTCCATTTGATCTGATGAGGTTGTTGGGGTTGCCCTGCCTGTCATTTTCCTCCAGGCTCTTTTGGGTTCTTGAAAATGAGCACTAGAGCATGTATCCTGACACTCAGACCTCGGACTTACTATTTTGCAGAGGGACAGAAGAGACAGAACATGTCGAGGCACCTTGTCTGCAGGATTTCAGAATTTTCTTTCAGGGATCTATCTGTGCAAGCACAATCCTATGTCATTCTTGCTTATAGGAGTAAGGACACACGACCCTCCTGGCCCTTGACATGAACTGCAAGTTGCTAGAACCACTCATTCTTTCATTTCTTTAACTTGTAGGGGGCATGGATATACATTGGTATCTACAGATCTATGTGTGCATGTACATACATATATTTTTCAGCTGGACATATAGACATATCACACACATATGTATATACACTTAAAATGTACTTGTGTGTACATATGATGTGACATATGACTTTAACTCTTCCTGACCAATGTTGTGAGCAAGGTTCAGAAAATGATACTGGCACTTCTCGACACTGTGGAATGGGTGATTAGTGAAATCCACAGTATTTTTTTGCAAATGTGACTCACCGTCTACAACAGTAGGAAGGAAGATTAAGGTAGCTGAAGTGGAAGGATTCTGGTGCATCTTTCTTAAAAAAAAGCAATGAGATTAGGTCAGGAGCATGACAGCAACATGATAACCATTCTGTGGCAGTTGGCTGATGGAAAACAGAGAAACCCATTTAAGTTGAAATGGCTTTCCATTTTCTTCTTTTGTGTCCTTTTTCTTCTGACTGGTAAAAATTCCAAATAGCATTACAGGAGAGAGATATATTTTGGGCACTGACCCATTTTCCAAAGTTTTAATTATAAAAATCAGGAAGTCTTTTCAAAATTCACTCTCTACTTGATTCAATTCACAAATTTGAATTCCTCCATCATCTCCTTCTTTTATTTCTAGAGAGCCAGGAAAGAAACATTTATGCCACCAACTTCTAACCAAGTGAATCACCTGACAGTCTTCTAACTGGAGCACATTTTAGTTTAAAAGTAATAGTCTGGTTCATTCTCCTTTGCTAACCCTGGTCTTTTTGCATAAATCACTTGAGAGCAAAGCAGGAACTGTAATGAAATGGATAACAGTGAGAGAAGGCAGAATCTGGATGTTCTATGTCCTGAGTGGCCTAACACACAGGATGTGCAGACATCCTTAAGCTTGCTCTCCAGATCAGACACGCACAGAAAAAAGTCTGACATGAACTTGCAGTGTGTTGCCTTTGTATATTCTCTATTGGTGTTTCCAGTCAACTGCATTCCTCTCATCTTTGCTCATATGTTGCTTGTCATAGAGTGGGCAATCTGATGTACTCTCCTAACTTGACCTTTAATTTGGTTCATATCTACACTGACAGTATTTTTTCTTACAATATTTTGGATATTTTTTACCATGACATCCTCCATTCTTCATTAATTTTATTCTAGGGTTTGTCAAGTTCCATTTCACCTACCTTGAATTTTGCATCACCCAGTAATGATATCTCATGTCACTCATGTCATACCTCATCAGATATTTTAATTGCTTCACTCAGACTAAGTACTTTATTTTGCATTGTTCCTGATATTTTAAGGGGACTAGGAATTGCTGTGACTTCAAACTGCTTGAAATAAACCCTTTTCACTGAACACATCATGGAAAAACAGGATATAGATTTCTGATTCTTCTTTGCAGGTGTTCTGTCTCCAAGGCAAGCCACCAGAAATGGAGTTCGCAATCCTTATCAAGTAAAATTTAGTGAAAAACCGACTGGTAAATATTAAAGGTAGAAGTCATCTGTCATTGCATAGAGATTTAATGTCTGGATATCTGCATCTGATTTAGTCATCTTCATGGTCAAGGAGGAAAAAGCCTGTGTTTAGGAAGTGACATCTCTCTTCCAAAAACAGACTTGGAAGAGCCATTTGAAAAGTTCTATTTCTTTCTATTAACTGTTGAAGGAGCCTAAACAGCTAATTAATTTAAAATGTCTAGATTCCTGAAGTTAAGTGAAATTAATATTCACCTAAAGATCCTGAAACAGGAGACATTTATGGAAATTTGGTCCCAACTATAGAAAATAAACTAGCTTCCTATATTTTAAAGTTTTGCATTGCTACCTCTTCTGTATCTGTCCATACTGCCTTGCTATTCATACAATTATAATGACCTCCTTCACATTTTTTGAAGTAGTATCTCCCCTTGCTGACCTGCCTGAACTCAGTTCCAGTGCTCTAGCAAAAAAGATACTGGCAAAAATGTGTCCTCTTTGAATACATCTCACATTTTAGCCTTTTGTTGAGGGAAATAATTGATACGACAAAGAAAACATCTTGCTAATTCAAATGCAAGATGCTTTGACCCAAGCAAAAATTGTCCTCAGAAGTGTTTGTGAATGGTAAAATTAGTTACAACACTTTTGTAGTTTAATCAGAGATGTTTGCAGGCATATGCAACTCTTTGGGGGAGGAGTGGTGAAGAGGAAGCAATACTGTTGATCACATACAATTTCATAGTAAAATACTCTAAAACCAAAATGGGCACAGTAGAAAAATATATTTTTGGAATTACAAATATTATTACTAAATTTAAGATAAGAATGGCAAACAGTGTCTTAATTTTTCCTTTGCATACGTGTTTGTTTACATATTTTTCTATAGCAATCCTATATTATGTCGTGATATCTCTCTATGTTACTAAATACATTTTATGTATTTTTTTAAAAATTAAGCAGAAGAAATAATGAAGGGGGACTTCTGCTGGCTAATGATTGGACATACTAGGTTTCCTACATCAGACAGTTTTTACTGTTTGATATAAAGAAAGAGTTTTACTATTTAACAAACAAGGAATAATATTTTTGGTTTAGCTAATTACCATGTTTTTCATAAAACAACCTGAAAATTATTTGAGACACAAAAGGTATTTAAATTAATATTAAATAATGGTTTGCCTTTAATTATTTTAAGAGTAAAAGATTATGATATTTGAGCAAATATGTATTTCCATATAGTTTACAGTATTATAATGTACTACTATGCTAACAAGCTATGAAATAGTGTAAAATACTAATACAATATAAATGAAAAACATAACATTCAACTTCAATTAAAATACAAAATCATACTTAGAAAATAAAGACACCTCATAATTAAATTATTCAAAATTGTCATGTTGTAGGAAATTTGGAAAGTATCTGTTATGGTCCTTGAAAAGAAGAAAAATAAATTTTGAAATATCAAAATATTCCATCGAGTAAAAATCTTTAGTGTTAACATGCTCTGCTTTCTGATTGTATAAGTAACTTAGAAACACTTTAGTATTTTTCACCAGTAAAAAGAGGTGAATAAAAAAAAAGTGTTGTAAGCCATCTTTGTAGTGATGAAAATTAACAATATTATCTGCTGACACTCCTCTCATAACGTATCAGAAGGTTTATTTGCATCTAAATGTATAACATGGTATTCATTGAAAACAGAGTTTCCTTACCAGTTGGGCCAGCCTTAGTGGAAAGTGGGAAGTATAATTTCTGTTTCAGCAAGAAAGATGATAGAAAACAATTTTACTCTGATCTAGCCCTGTAATTTATAACTTTAGCTTAACTGAAGGGATAATTTTAGTAGTAGAGTGGCTTGGGATTTCCATATTGTCGGTAAAGGAATGGGTGCTGCTTGTCACTTACTAGTTGAATCGTTCTCTGGAGAGGCTGGTTTTTCTACAGAAACTCTCTGGGAACCAGAGGGTTTACCTAGCACCTCGGGCTTAACCTCCTCAGCTAAATGCTTTACAGTTAGGTGGGAGGGAAACTGAATGGCCTTTCAACTTTCTACGTTGCTTTTTGGTTTTAAATAATTCACAATTAAACATTAAAGATTAAAAAAACCCACTTTTTTTTTAAATAAGAAGGACTAATCATTGTGAACTTGAGTGACAGAAGGGAAATGAGGAAGAGCT
>VYZV01020546.1:27054-60554 GCA_013401275.1 Pandion haliaetus | reverse complement strand
CATGTCCTAAGATCAACCTTTCTAATGCATTCGACAACAGGTGAGGCTAATGCAACAAGTGTAATAGTTTAATAAGTATTTGAGAAGTAAAATCAGCTTTTTAAAATTTGTACATATACAGTTAAACACTTGGGTTTGTGTTATAAAAAACGCACCTGTGACTTTTAATTAATCTTTCTGTGAGCATATAGAAGTGGATGGAGTGGATAGTTAATGTTTATAATTCCGTAAAAAAAAAAACTTTGGGCAATATTAGGCTGCTTTATGTATTATTAATACCCTGGGTCAAGAATCGGGAAAAGTAATTTCCATTGAAGTCAACAGGTATTTTCTCTTTGACTTCATTCAGGCAAGTTTTTCACATGTGAAGGTAGAGCACTGGAGTGCATCAGGCCAGTCATCCCAGGTTAATTATGTCCTTAAGTACTTTGCTTTTTCAGAGTTCCTGTGATAAGTGCAGTGCAGGTTCACAAGAATAACCTATTGATTTTTTGCCTTTTTTATAATAATAGTCATAATAGCATGTACATAGCAGAAAAAGGATGGAATTTGAGGCAGAATTTTTTCTGTGCGACCTTGATTATGATCTTCATTCTCCTTTATCTCATATCCATTTAATTAGCAAGGTAATGCAGCTAGCATCATTTGCTTAACTGAATAAGTACACTCTGTGAGACAGGCTAGGAAGGCTGAATCTCAGCAAAAGAAATAATATCTTCTATATGCGGAAGTTGAAGTTATCAGAGGTTATAAAATACATTCTAGGATGATTACCTACCCCATGCCTGAATCATCTAAATGATCCTGGGAGGATGACTTCCTTCAATACCTGTGACAACCCCACAGCCACTTTCTTTCCCTTTCTGCCCAGTATCTCAGTTTTCCTGGGATAAATATAGATGTTTCCTCCTCCTTGTAAACTTCTGAGGAATTACAAATCCAAAGAAGTTCA
The DNA here is from genome assembly GCA_013401275.1 of Pandion haliaetus. Taxonomy (NCBI): domain Eukaryota; kingdom Metazoa; phylum Chordata; class Aves; order Accipitriformes; family Pandionidae; genus Pandion; species Pandion haliaetus. The sequence continues at coordinate 59,602 of VYZV01020546.1, read as the reverse complement.
GATGCTTTCTCCAGTTAATTTAGAGCTTGTCCAAACAAATAACCTTTTCTTCTCTATCTTAATAACTGTGGCTCATAGCTTAATACTATTTTTTTCCCCATGTACAATATCAATAGGTACAAACACTTCCTGTTTCTATCAGGTTATTCCTCTGTTTCTAGTTCTAATGTCAAAATTATCACTTTTCTTCAGCATGTCTTTCTGTGCTTCTCTCAAATATCTCTGTAGTTCTTTAAGCGATTGAAAATCTATTACTTCAAGTAGTGATTTAGTTTTCCAAGTCTGCTTCTAATACACCTCTGACAATGTTCTCATTATGCTTTTTTTAATCCTGCTGATAGCCATCTGCTGTAGCTAGAATTATGAATTCCAGTAGGTCTTTAAATTTTAAAGAGGGCTAGAAATAAAACCTCTACTTACACAAGAAGTCAAGTTTTCATTGATGGGTTTCAAGCATCACAGTTCCTTAAACTCATACTGAAATAAATTAGAAAACATACTGATCTATTAGAAGGCCACATTTGTTCCTGTAAACTGACAAAAACTATCAACATAGAGAAATCATTCACTGCAAGTTTTAAGGCTTATTCTTTATAGAAGTCTACAAATACCTTCTTTTTATGTTTATTGTGTCATTCCGAAGGGAAATTTTTTTAAACATTTTTTCTTACCCTCCAGCCATAAGGACTGCTGGTGCTACTTCTAGTCAGATATTGCTGGGTGATATAAAGTGGTTACCTCTAGACCATGGGTTGTCAGTAAACAAAACTTCAGTTCATCATATTGTCATTTACCATTTATCTCTTTTACAAGCTTTGCCTTGTCTAGCTGCCTTTATTTTCTTTATCCTCCTGAATACTGTTGTCCTTTCATCCTTAAATTTGTTAATCTCATTCCTTAACATTCAACTTGGATCACAGTTAGAATTAACTTCCAGTCAATATACACTGAATTTTTCTCTTCCTTTTTTTTTTCCCTTCAGTATCCTAATAAGCAAGGAAATCATGCATGTTGGTCCCCTTAGAGACCAGAGGTATCATTAAGATATGCAGTCAGACACTGCAAGATTATGTATGTAAATTAGGTTCAACCATGTCGAGAGGGTATTGTCCAGGCCTCAGAATATCAGTATTTTGGTGACTTATGTTAAAGTCACTGTAAAATAGTTTCTGTGGGAAGAGCAAAGATTTAGAGGAGTTGAATGAATATAAATTAAAGTATTTCTAGGTGGAGTGTATTTGGATCAGTGTTTAATGGTAACTAAGTGTTACAGGTTTGTGTGGCGTGGCTTTTTTTGGTAGCAGGGGAGGGGGCTGCAGAGGGGGCTCCTGTAAGAAGCTGTTGGAAATTTACGCAGCTCCAAGTCGGACCCACCTCTGGCCCAGGCCGACCCCATCAGTGATGGTGGGAGCGCCTCTGGGAGAACAGATTTAGGAAGGGGAACCGGCAGTGTGGGGGGGGTTGGAACGTGAGAGGAACACCTCTGCAGATACCGAGGTTAGTGAAGAAGGAGGGGGAGGAGGGGCGCCTGAGGAGGCTGATGGCCCTGCAGCCCGTGGTGAGACGGCAGGCTGTCCCCCTGCAGCCCAGGGAGGTGAACGGTGGAGTGGAGGCTCCCCAAGATGGCCGTGATTCCATGGGAAAGCCCACGCTGGAGCAGTGTGTGACTGGAGGGCAGCCCGTGGAAAGGACCCACGCCAGGGAAGTTCGGGAAGAACTGGAACCCGCACCAGGGAAGTTTGTGAGGAACTGCAGCCCGCGGAAAGGACCCACGTTGGAGAAGTTGCTGAAGGACTGTCTCCCGTGGGAGGGACCCCACGGTGGAGCAGGTTACGAGTGAGGAATCTTCCCCCTGAGGAAAGGAGCAGCAGAGACGATGTGTGGCGAGCTGACTCAACCCCCATCCCCTGTTCCCCTGCGCTGCCAGGGGGAGGAGGTAGAAAGCACCGGGAATGGAGCTGAGCCGGGAAGGTGGGAGGGGTGGGGGGAGGTGTTCTGATGTTTGGTTTCCCTTCCTAATACCCTTGGGGTTTTTTTATTTGATTTGTAGTAAACTAAATGGATTTTGTTTCTTCCCCCAGTTGAGCCTGTCTTTTGCCCGTGACCATAAGTGGGGAGTGATCCCTCCCAGTCCTTGTCTCGACCCACAAGCCTGCCTTTGTATTTTCTCCTCATCCCAACGTGGCCAGGGACGGGGGTGGGGGGTGAGCGAGTGGTTGCATGGTGCTTTGTTACCACCTGGGCTGAAACCGAAACTATGACACTAAGATATATCATTACTTAGCTACTATAAAGTAAAACATGAGGTATGGTAGAAATACAGTCACACAGAAAAAAAATATGAAAAGCTAATGACTATTTAACTAAATAGCTTAGCCAGCATGTAAACAATTTAGCTTGAAATTAAAATACTGTGGTAAATTATATATTTCGTAATATTATTTGGTGATTTAGGTATTCCATTGCAGGAGAGCATCCTTTAGAGTAGATTAGAACATGTGCTATAAAAAGTACAAGATTTTACTGATGAAAAAGTAACAGATATTAAGATGATCAACAGGCAAAACAACCATAAACTTCTGAGTTGCTTATGGGACTTTTTTCAAAACATAAGATTAACCAAAGCCATGCACTGTTCTACCTCTTCTTTTTTTCCGGAGAGAACTAGCTGATACTTGCAACTTACCCAAGGACTTAAAAATATTTCCCCAAGACATTTGCTAGTGGGAAGCCTAACAGAAAACAGCTCTAGCTCCTCAGATTTCTAAAATTGCTCTCCGTACTGCATGCACCCAAAGGGTTTATTGATGCATATAACATTTTTTAAATGTGTTGACTCTGGTGAACTAAAACTAATTCACCTTCTTCTGAATTCATTTTAAACACTAGAAAGATCATAAGATTGAAGGAAAAGTTATAAAACAGAAGATTAAACTACTAAAATGTGATTCTAGATTAAATTTAATTGTGTTTTTTCCTCTTCAGCTGTTTCCCTACTTTGGATATTTTTTAGGAAAACAGCCTAGATCTTCTTTCTTGGTAATGACTACTGAAGTTGAACTTTTGTGTCCCCCTTCCTTGAGCATCAAATCCGTCCAAGTCACTTCTTCCTAGGTTCTCTCCCAAAACCTGTGTCACATGCTGCCATTCAGTGAAAAGCTAATTAACATTCCCTGGGGGCTTCTCTACTGTCTTTTGGGTTTGTTTTGTTTTCCTTACCAACACCATCTTTTTAAGCTTATTAAATTTATTGCAGTTTGCAGTATTTTTGAGGCTGTTACAACATCTTTTAAGTAATTTTTTGTTAGGTGTAACTAAGGTTCATCTGTCTTACTTAACTCAATTCACTGCTTGCTCTTGACAGAAACCATGCATGGCATTCATAATGCTGTTGACAGAGGCAGTATTCACAGAGCTTTGTCTCCCTCCACCTTTTGTCAGTTTTTGGGTTCTGTTCTCACAGTCATAACGCACAGCTACTAACCTCAACTGTAATCTTGAGTAATATTTGCATCATTACTGTTGGATTAACTATACAGTGTGGCTTGCAATTATTAGATGTAATGAATGTACAAAGCATAATCTAATTTTGTGTTATAATGGACTTTAATTGGATTTGCACTGTAAGGAGAGAAAAAATAAATAATTGATAGTAAATAGCCATTTATTTTATTTTTCACTATGGATGTGCATTTGCTTTATTTTCATTTTCTGCTTTTAGTCATGACCTTTTATAATCTATTCAAGTAGTCAAGTTGAAACAATTTTGTTTTACCTGATTTTGAGAAGTCACACGGTTGGTGGTGATTTGCTTTTTTCTTGAAAAGTACTAAATCACCTATGAACATGCAGATAGTCAGCCTGCTTGTCTGAAATATTTAATAACTACTAGAAAAGGAATGCTACTCGATGAAATTGGAAAGGTATTTGCCTGAAGGGTTTTTCCTGTTTGAGAGAAGTTACCCTACAAAGCGTCTTGGCCTATTTCAAACAGGGTATTTATCTTTTGAAAATAACTATTGATTTTTAGTTTGCAACTTGTGACTAATTAAATAGGCACAAGCTTCTGAGTCAAGCCCTCTTACGTTAATGGGAAAAAGGATGTTTCATTGACTAAGCTACTAAGTGTGGCTTTGGAAAATGTATTATTTTCTTTGTTCTAGTAAACATTGCTTTTATGACCTTGGAAATTCAGGACTAGAATTGCAGAGCAATGTAGTCACTTAAGGATGCAGTTAGGAGCTAGGAATGGTAATTTGTTTATTCTTTGCAACACTGAAGAGCAATTAAGGTGCTGTTTAACTGTTAGTTGGAATTAATCTCCATGCTGTAACTCACCTATAGAGGTATCTATACCAGAAAAGCAGCCAGTACCTGGTCAAAAGCTTTGGCAGTAGAACATTCAATTCTGTGTTCAATTGTCATGATGGTCTCTGACTCAGTTTTGGCCTTGGCCAATTTTTACTCTTCTAGACTGTTCCCAAGTGCAGCTTGGGAATTCAAGGGAGTGGAGAATTATTCTCCTGAGGCAATTTGTTTGCAAAAATACTGTTTGGAGACAAAAAGACTAAGCCAGCAGAGACCATGCCCTAACACCCTAAGTGAGGGTAACTGAACATCTCCAGCTGGCAAGAGTGTGACACTGTACCTTCAAGATCTATGGTGTCACTGAGATAGATGTATTTGACACACTTCAAGTGATTCAATACTTCTGAATATATGCCTTCTTGATTAAAAGAACAGGTTAAAAATTGCTCTAATTTTATTTAATTCAGTGTTTGCTTAAACCAGAAATGGACAAAATCTGACACCAAACTTCAGGGTTCAACCTATAGTGATTCACACTGTTTTGTATTTACTCATTAACTCAAAAGTTTTAATTTCTATTGACAATTTTGACAACTTTAGGAATCTTTAATCTGTTCAAGAAGCACCTTAGTTAACTCAGCAGGTTTCAGAAGGAACCAGGTGAGAGGACTAATTAAAGAGTAAAAGTAAAATGGACAGTATGTGGGATAGAGAAGTCAACTAGGAAATAAATTCAAAATATCTGTCTTACATGTCACAGTGAAAAGAAACAAGCTCATCTTGCAGTGGAAGAGATAAGTTATGATTTAAAATATAGTCCCATCTCTCCTTATAAGCCATGTTCTCACATCAGTGGCCTATTACAAGGTAATGAAGCACACAGAAAATATGACTTAGATATAATAAAAAAATGAAGAGGCAACACTGTCCATATTCTATTCTGTTCTTATCTCTAGTAAAGTTTGGCACCTAGCATAGATTTATAATCACTCCAAATAAACAACCAACCTCTAAAAGAACCTGGGAAAAAAAATAGCACAGGAGCAGCAATCACCAAACCTAGCCATCACCAGAAACTATGCTAAGGAGAAAAGGGACAGTGAGTTTATGGAAGAGCCAGCCTCAAAATACAGCTTACAGCAGCAGAAGGTCATGTCAGAAATAGATAATAAAATCTCATGCTGCTTTCCAGAAATATCAGTACATACACAGAGAGCTTCCTAAAGAAAACCATCACAAAAAACCATATCTATTTTGTCTACATAATCACCATCATCATGGTTCAATGAACTTAAAGATGTTTTGATCTCGGGGATATCAAGGGAACTAAGACAAAGCCACTGAGATGCCTAACTCCCAGAGTGTCATTTTGAAACCTGAGTTAGACACCAAAGTATTCGTATATGTTGCAGGCAGATGGAGAATCTTACCTAGGACTTAGTAGTCAGCACATGAAGAAGCAATCACCTATATTAAGTAATGAAAAAACCACTAAAAAGATATTCTTGAAATCCTACTTCTCTCAGGGTGTAGACAATTCATTAAGGTAAAGTTTCAGACCCATAATTTTCTCCATAGGGAGATATCATCCACTTCTCTTGTTAAAGCTGTGAATGATGGGGGGAAAAGGGAATCCAAAAAGGAGCATGACTATAGCACAACAGTTTAAAAGGAGCATATTGGGTTAATTTCCCACACTGAGCACTGTTTTTGTCTTTCAGACCCCATCTACTGTAGCTGACATATTAAGTGTTCATGTGCTTCATATGACTACAAACATAACAAACCATAAGCTTTGGGTTTGGTCTTTCAGAAACGTTTCCGTGATCAACTTTCTCTCTTCAGAGGACACAACTGGCAAGATTTCCTCTCCCTGCATCTAAGTCCAAGGTGGCACTTTCCAGCTTTTTCAAAGAGCAGAATACAATCAACTTGAAAAATAAGAACATGTTGCTTTCATGGAAAAATCACTGTCTACCAAGCATAATTTAAGGTGAGAATTTAAACAAATACTGCCAAGACAGATGAATAAGGGCTTCTTATTTCACTGTAGTTTACCTTGATTAAGAATGAAATTAACTTAGCAGAAGTAAAAATGTAGTTCAAAGTGCAATATAATTTCAAAGGCAGCAAATTGTATTAGACAAGCTCTAAAACAGACTTCAGTCACAGAACTGATTGAAGTCCTTCATGAAAAAAAGTTTCCACAAATTTTCTTGTCTTTTTCTCCTTCAGGATGCTCCTAACTCCTGTTTTATTGGCCTTCTTCAATATGTTCCAAGTGAGTGACAGCCCAGTGACAATGTGATTAAGCAGGTCTAAAACTTTATGAGCCAGTGAAATTTCAGCTACTGAAAAACATAGCTTTTGGAGAATGTTTCAAAGGAACTCAGTAATACAATTGTTAGATGGAGATTGAGAAAGTCTAATATATTAATCTTGCTGCAGAGAGGGAGAGAGAAAGAAAGAAAGAGAAGGAAGGAAGGAAAAGAAAGAAAAAGATAAATTAAGATAGAGATAAATGGAAAAAAGAGAAAGAAAGAGAGGAAGGAGGATAAGGAAAGAAATCATCTGAAAGTTAGGTTTAAGTTACTGTTTTAATAAAAGAAGGTGAAATAGTTCACATTAAAAATTGAAATGTTCAAGAGTTAAAAATATGCATGATGACTTTGAAGTGGACTAAATAATTTGCAATCTGTAAAAAAAAACATTTATTTTTAGCTTTCCGAAAATAAAAGTAATAAAAGAGTAAACTCCATAAGCCATTACAGAGAAAAACAAAAATCAAGAAGAAACTATAAAGGTAAATAAGGATTTTGACAGATTGTCATGTGCTAAGAAATTCTAAAAAAGAAATTTTAATTTCCATAGAGGAAATATGTTAAACTTACTTAAATGATGGTGAGAACATGGACATAGAAAAGAGACTTAATATTTGCAAAACTAGATTTGTTTTTCTGTGGGTTTTTTTTTTTTTTTATTATAAGGTGGCATGTGCTGTAACAGAATACTCAATGAATTATGTGAAGAATTTTGGCAGTGTTAGAAAAAAAGTGTTTAGGTTAAAAAATATCTTAGGAGCCATAACAAATAAACAGTGTTGGAAAATGTCCATAGACATAAGCTTAGCATCCTTAAAATCTGTCAGTAGTAAACTGTAGTCCAGCATTCTGGGTAATAATATTTATTTGACAAGAGTAAGACTTAATAAGAACATGTTCTTTACTTATCATTTTAGCAGTAATTGAAATATACATAAAATAAACTCAGATATTATACAAGCATAAAAAATACATGTTAAACTATTTGCCTATTTTCACTGAAATATCGCTAGATATTCCAAAACTTATGGCTTATAGGTTTATTGTGATGACAATACTGGCAGTAATTCTTTTCCACCTAAAATATTTGAGTTTACCTAACGTATTCTATTTGGAATGTACAAAACGATTTTTCCTCTGGCTTCGGGACCTTAATGTGGAGGTGAATATAAACATCCAGTTCCTGCACACCAACTCCATTAGGCAAAACACCACAAAAAGAGAATAGAGGTGAATATTGAACTGATGCAAAGCTTTCTGAAGCTTGTAGTGACTCATGGTGTTCTTTATCATTTCAACAAAGCCAACTGGTAAATTTAGGGCTTAGGTTTCAGGAAAAATGTCAGGTTAATTAGAACTTATCAGAACAAAAACTTTCAGTGTTTGTCAGTCTGTGGGACAATTCAGCTGCATCAAAGCTGGTTTCGATCAGCGTCAGAAAGAAGATAAAAACCATCATGTATTCTAGTAATTTCTAGCCGATGAGATTATTTTGAACTATTGAAATTGAACTTAGCTATATTGTGACCAGAGAATCAGGAATTTCAAAGTGCACAGATAATGTCTTCACAGACTATCTTGCTCTATATGTCTGTCTACTAGCACTAGCCAGATATAAGCTTTTAACTGTCAGTTTGATGTTATTTAGAACATCAAAAATACCAATTTCCCATTGCTGTGAGTAGCTTTGACTCCAAATGTTGTTACATTTTCTTCATAAAACCTCAGCCAGTAGTGGAGAAATATATATTCTCTCACACAAAACAAGTCACTCTATAATTTTATAATTTTTAAAAAAAACCAAGGGTATATTGACAAAAATTGAGATTTTTTTTTCAGGGGAAAATATGAAACCATATTTTCTGAAAGCATTCTTTTGAAAGAACAGAAGATTTAATCAGATGGTTCTGGTGGAATATCATAGTATAACCACAACATATGTGCCAATTCCAGCAAATGTGATTACCCTTTGGGGTACTTCTGGGGTCCTTTGGCTACTTCTGATGTGACTAACTAGTTTGTCTTGTCCCAAAATCTAAAATCACCATAAAACATTTACAACTTCAATACTAGGATCATTCCTATATCATAAAACTGAAGCTGAAAGTCTTCTTCTGCCACCACTATGTACTCACAAAACAGCTACCTACCTCTGAAGACTATACCAGTAGACACTTTACCTGGGCATAAAACCGGCAAGGGTTTGTTTTTTCGGTCTTGCAGCCAGCTGGTAGGGCCAGGCAGGTGTGCATACAGCTGATCTCTCGCACCACAATGAAGCAGTTGTATCCAGACTTGTCACTCTGCTGACCCCCAGGCTGCTCCTGGGTGTTGCCTGAGAGTGTGGTGCCCAGGCTGGCATGAAGCACCATGGGCAAGCCACACTCCAGTGCTCAGATCCATGTCCTAGCCCTGTTTAGTTGACTAGCACAGACACAGCTATGGAGCCACAGTAAAGCAAAGACAAGTGAAGTGAATAATACAATGAATGAGAGCAGATAGAAGACAGGTGTTCCTCCCAATCCAGCCCCTGAGATGAGGCATTCCATTCACCAATGAACTACATATGGTGCACCTAAAATCTGCAATGGCATTGAAATTATTTGAGTTGTGTCACCCTGCCTTTGATACCAAAATAAAAAATTTATGTTCAAGGAAGGGCATGTAGGCCTGAACTTGCCTTCTGTTGACTTAGCTTAGGATCCTTATTTAGTGGGGTAGGCAGGTGCCAGCCATCAGTCTCACAACTGCCCGTTGAAGCCAGTCAGACACATCCCTGCATCCTTGGTCTTTGAAAACTACATATTGTTAAGAAGGCAATTGTTAAACGTGCTATTGTGCCTAAAGAGTCCTTGAAGAACAACTAGCTTTTAGACAAAAAAGTTTGCATTCTGCCATTAGTATCTTTAGAGGAAATTAACTCTTGGGAAGTCAACTTTGTCCAAGACTCCCAATTGCTTACATGCTTCTTAATCACATCTGTTCAAGACCTGATGAATAAAAAAATAAATTGCACTTAATATATAATCAGATTCTAAGTTGCATATTTTTTTTTGTAGTGGGAAACTTCTCTTTAATATTCGCAGTTTTGCTATTACCTTGCAGATCCATCCCATAGGGAAATAAGTTAAAGAAAATAAATAATCAGTTCTCTCATGTCCCTCTATACGTAGAAATGCTGCTCATTTAAAAAAGATTATGGACTATTAATTTGATGATTCTGTAGTTCTACAAGATAGAGTAGGGAAGAGAGGAGGAAAATGTTTTTTAAGGAAAATACTTTTGTCCTTCTTTGATGTAAATACATTTTGTTGTGTTAATTATCTTTTCAGAACTACAGTCTTTGATGTCTGAATGCCTTTTCCTAGTCTTGGAAAGATTTCACAGTAATTTTAACAAGACCTTTATATCTTAAAAGTAATAAATTACCCAGTACCTTTTAGAACAAGCAATTTTTGAGTTAAAATTATATAGCCAGAAGAGAATTTTTTTATTTTCTATTTCTATGACATTTATTTTGACCTTTCACATTTACACTGAATCTTTCTTTCTTGCTGCTCTGTCATGAAGCACCCTTCTTGTGAACACTAGAAATCGTTCTACTCATTACCAGTTCAAACCAGGGACATTTCTTGAAAACATCTAGCTGGAGGATAATGTTAGTTCAATTATTGTATTGGAATACATTTTGATTGCAAGATGCAATGCAACCAGTCTCATACCAATTTCAGCTGGCAACTTTCTTGTTGCCTATAATCCTTGAAAAAGACTTCAAAATTTAGAAATCAATAACAACAAGAAAGCTTTTGTGAGATGAAATGTTTCTCAAAGTGTCTCAATGGCTGTTTTATTCTTCCACACAACATGTAGTAATTTTCACTCCATCTTATACTTCCACTGAAATCTATATTTATTCTGTATAGAATTTATATGCCAAGATAATACACTCTGGAATAACATTTCGTTTTGTACTATGTTTTGCTTTATTATCTTCTGTAAGGAAAAAAAAATGCATGTGTTGTTTTCCAAATTTTATTACAAAGAAAAGTCTCTTGAAGTGCTATTTTTGCACCAATGGAGAAAAACATGAGCTTTAAAAGATGGATATATTTTGCAAAATAGAGGAGTGCATGTTTTCTAAATCTTTTTCCACTTCATTGGCTTTCAGTCATTTAGTTTTCAACTTCTCTTGTGCTTTTTAGAGCCACTATTAAAGAGATACGTGATAACTAATAGATACTCTGTGGGCCTTTCTGCTACTTGGTGTCCTGCTTAGTATAAAGTTTTTGGACAAAATTTGCTTTATATGTGAATAGATAATTTACTTGAGTAACTCATGAAAATACTGCATGTACATCAGGCACCTGGCTTCTCTGAAGTAACACTTCACAGTTATCCCCTTTTATCCCATTTAAAATACGATATCCCTTACTGAAATAGTAATTGAATAGTTTAGAAAATCTGCAGTACAAAAAATCTTTATGTGTTGGCTGGCATTTAAAACTTGAAAGAACTTCACTTGCTATGACTGGATAATAATAATGGGACCTGCTAGCGGATATTCCTACCCCACACAGTTGGAAGTATTCCCATCTGCATTTGACAGCACAGTAGGTCAGGCACTGGCTTGAGACTTGTAATTATTTTCTTTGTCACAGTCCTTCAGTACAACCTTTGGAAGGCTATTTTTCCCTCTCTGTGCCTTAGTTTCCACTCTGTCTTGTCTGTTAAACTTGTCAGTTTTGGGGGTTGGAACTGTCTCTTACTATACATTTATACAGTACCTTAGCAATCTTGATATACTCCCACAACACTGTTAATAGTAATAGATAATAACATCAAGAAGTTCTGCAAGAAAGTAGGGAAAGATTTTTGAATGACATCCTGTAGTCTGTGGTTTCATGTTCAGCATCAAAGTTTTATACCAGCATAAATAATCATACACTCCCATTTTCATGCACTCCATGCCATGCCATGCCATGCCCCTTGCCAGCACAACTATTTCTAAGGTCATACGATGGACCAGACTAGGAACTAAGTCAGTGATTTTGGAGCTTTTTTCCTGACACAGAGCCATACACATTTGTTGGGGACAAGGACAGTGGATTTGAGCGCACACTCAGCAAGTTTGCAGATGACACCAAGCTGAGTGGTGCGGTTGATACTCTAGAGGAAAGGGGTGGCATCCACAGGGACCTTGACAGGCTTGAGATGTGGGCTTATTCGAATCTCATTCAACAAGGCCAAGTTCAAGGTCCTGCACATCGGTCAGGGCAAACACTGGTATCAATACAGACTGGGAGATGAAGGGATTGAGAGCAGCACTGTGGAGAAGGACTTGGGTATACTGATGGACGAAAAGCTGAGTATGAGCCGGCCATGTGCATTTGCAGCCCAGAAGGCCAACCATACCCTGGGCTGGATCAAAAGAACGATGTCCAGCAGGTCAAGGGAGGTGATTCTGCCCCTCTGCTCCACGCTCAAGAGACCCCACCTGGGGTACTGCATCCAGCTCGGGGGTCCCGAGCATAAGGAAGACATGGATCTGCTCTAGTGGGTCCAGAGGAGGGCCACAAAGATAATCAGGGGACTGGAACACCTCTCCTATGAGGACAGGCTGAGAGATTTGAGGTTGTTCAGCCTGGAGAAGGGAAGGCTCCGGGGAGACCTTATAGCAGCTTTCCAGTACTTAAAGGGGGCCTACAGGAAAGATGGGGAGGGACTCTTTAATAGGGAGTGTAGTGATAGGACAAGGGGTAATGGCTTTAAACTGAAAAAGGGTAGATTTAGATTAGATGTAAGGAAGAAGTTCTTCACTGTGAGGGTGGTGAGGCATTGGAACAGGTTTCCCAGAGAGGTTGTGGATGCCCTATCCCTGGAAGTGTTCAAGGCCAGGTTGGATGGGGCTTTGAGCAACCTGGTCTAGTGGAAGTTGTCCCTGCCCATGGCCGGGGGGTTGGAACTAGATGATCTCTAAGGTCCCTTCTAACCCAAACCATTCTATGATTCTATGAAATGCTTGTATGGGAAAAAACAGAGAGGATAATCCAGCACTGGAAAGAGTAGATTGAAAGGAAAGACATGGAGATTATTCAAGAAACATTCACAAAACTGCAGGCCTAGATGTAGCAAGTAGAATAAAGAGGGTGAAAAAATAACCCGAAGAGCACTTTCTTGAAATGAGGCAAAGTGAACTTCAAATGCACAATGGGACAATCCCAAGGTTGTCTCTCCATGCTTTAGTAGGCATGTAACTTCTCCATTAGAGAAAAGTTGATCTAACAGTTAAACTGTATGCTTCCTGAAAGTGGAGAAATTCTTCCTATCCAGCCCATTCGAAGTCAGCAGGAAGATGAAATATAATTAAAAACCATGCTTCAGTCAGGAATGAGAGTGATGAAAGTGAATTTTTATGCAAGAGACTCTCTCGTTCCTGCAGTTCATTGTGGCATACATATTTGGTGTGCTTTATGGTACTGCTCAAAATAATATCATCTGAGGAATATACAGTATTATATATGAATCTGACAGTCCACATATGATTCACACACCCTGCCCCCCAAATTTTTTAAATTACATTATTTTCAGTGCAAAATTTCTCCGTCCCATCTGTGTAATCTAAACCACATATTACTGCTTCTGAATGGATGACATTCAATTGGCTACACATATATATATACACACACACATACATATCTATTTTTTTATGTATATATACACAAGCAGATTTTCATTCAGTTACTTAAAATGTAACTGGCAGACATTTTAACAACAGAAGTCATATAAAAATAGCAGAAATACTGATATGCTTCAATCCCCCAGAAGAAAACACACAGAAACAAAGTCAGATGTAGTGAATCATATCTCAGCTTGGACCTTGAATACCACAGAAGTATCTGAAGCTGCTGCCAGGTGCCTCTGGCAACCTGCTTGCTCTATGCCTGGCCATGCTGTAAGAACTCACTGCCAACCTGCAGGGTGCATGGGATGCATACTGCTCAATAGTTCAACTTTTTAAGGATAGCACCAGCTTCATCTGTCATGTCTGATAGTTGCTATTGGTATAGACACCGAAGCAATGAGTCTGGTTTCCTCTCATCTCTTTCAAACTCCAGGAAAAACAGGTCAGAGACCCTCGTTTGATATAAAGTGAAGTTCAATCTCAATCCATCATCAGAAAATCAAGTCAGGTAATTATAGCTCTGTAGTGGCATGATTTGTAAATTTGCATTTAATGTTTCTGCGTATTGAATTCATTGGAACAAAATAGATACTAGGCTTGAATACATACTCAGATTCCACAACATATAAGCACTTCCCTCCTATCACAATAATAGATAATATGAGCTATATATTAAATAGCACATTTATCATAAAGTGCGGATGTCAGCTCTATTACTGCAAATAGTATCTTGCTCTCCTAAAATGAATGCATATGCTTTTGTTCTGTTTTATTAATTATGTTTAGTGAGTACCAGGACCTGACAAAGCACTACATAATTTTCTTTTGCACTATGTGCAATACTGTGAATATCAAATTCATGACATTGGGCATTACAGGTTGTCATGTGGTATAATTGTGCCATTAATTGCTGCTTACTGAAGTGTTTATGTACATACTTTGTGTATATAAGACTTTTTAAAGAGTATTTTTTTATATTACAGGTTTTCTAATGTTATTTTCTTAAAAAATAAAATGAGGTTTTTCAGAGCAATTTGGCATTAGTTCACCTCTAATTTTTGTTGTAAAAGGCAAGCAAAAATTCATCACAATGTCACCTAAGCAAACCTTTCTTAAAGCAGCATGCTTATTTTGAGGCTAACACAGAAATGGCTTCATATACCACTGAAATACATTATCCCTCTGACTTATGTGGAGTAGCTGCTTAACAGTCCATAGAAGCAATGTGCAGCATTTTAGAGTAAGAAGTAATGAATAATTTTGTTAGCTGAATTTGAAGGAATATTTGAGGTAAGATGAATATAGAGAAGCAGATTAATATTTTGTCAAAAGATTGTAGCAACACAACCTTAATTCCACAGATGAGACAGTATTTCATCACTGTAAAGTATCAGAACCTTCACCATAAGGTTGTTATAGATCATCCAATCCTAATTACTTTTATTTTACCTTCATCTTCTCAACAACCCCTATGACTATGCTCACTGTATATGTCTACTCACAAGTACTGACAAATTTTTGAAAGCATATTCCAGACAAGCCAGAATTAAATTTACTAGTTTTCTTCTCAAGGATATTTTTTCTTTGTGGCATTAACAGCAGTAGTCTTGGCATCTGTTATTTTTATTTAGTTATATTTGTTTGTTTTCAATTATTGCTTTATATTTATTGCCTTCTTTTTATCAGAATTTAACACTGCAAAAAGCCTCTTTTGGCTTTTAGTACAGCCATTGAAAGCCAGATTCAGGCAAAACCTCAAGGTGGAGTGGTTACCTGAGGAAAGAGAAAGTTAAAAATGAAGGTGAAATTATATCTCCATTCAAGGAAACGGTGAAGTTCTCATTGACTTCAGTGGGACTGGAATTTTTTTCCTGAAAATGAAAATATCTCCCCCTCCCAATGTCATTTCACTGTGTAAAGACAGTACCTCTATAGATTAAAGGCACACTGCTCTTATCCTTCAAATACCTAATGAAAATACATTTCAGTGACAGAAAAGCAATTTCTGCAAATCAGTACTGTATAATATTATAAGCTCTGCATTTAGTAATATGAGTTAAACTGCAGAGAATAATGGTTTTATTAAAATACAGACAATAAAAGTTGGTGCCTTTGCCTCTAACTTCTGACAATGAGGGTTATAAGTCTTTTTAAACATGAGAAGTTTCAGTTTTATGATTTCCACATACGCTGGCTGATAAAAGGTATGCATCATAGCTTTCCTTCCCTGTGCTATGCATAACCTCTAAGGCTCCCCACATCTCGGTATGGGGAGCTTAGCAATACTTTCTTCAGTCTTTCCAATGACTTGGCAAAGTTAACCATCTTTCCTGGGATGCTGTCAAAATTCCCTGATATCTAAGACTTTAAACCACAGGGGGTGACACAGAAACAGAATGTTCTATTTTGGAGAGATAAGAGAGAGATTTTAATAATAAATTTAGGAGTATGAGAATTAAAGTTATGTTTGCACATTACATTTTCTTTTCCACAGTGCTCAAAAAAGCTGCACATCTGATGCTTATGGTGTGAGTTCCAATTAAAAATAGTGAATGCTGAAGCTGTATAAAAAGAGACTTTTATGATAGAGCCATTATCATTTTACCGTGTTGCATGGAAACCTGGAAGAATCCTTACACAGAATTTTGTGGAAAAATGCTCCACTTAAATGAAACGGTTAAAAGACAAAAAAAGGAACAGGTAAAAAATAGTTGTTAAAACTAGAAGATATCATCCATTGCAAATCATGCCAAGCAAACTTAGTAAGGCACCTCTAAAAGTCAGATGGTTCATAAAACAGGAAAATCGAAGATAAAAATGAAATTAGACAAAAAAATACTTATTGTAGGTGGAAAACAAGGATAAGTTTAAAGTGCGTATCTTATGCAAATGCCAGGAAAAATGTGAAAGGATCTAAAAAAATAGAAAAATAATTTGTAGAAAATTCTACTTATCTGTGCTATTAAGCAGCTGATATTTTTAGCAAAGTGCTTGAAGGAATAAAGTTTTCATATACAGACATATATTTTGCAAAAATTTCCAGTTTAATAAAAAATTTGTCATGCAGCCTTTTACAAACACTTTGCAGAGTATAACCTTGCTGCTTAAACAGAACAGGTGTGCACCCTATCATGTCTGCACAAATGACACAAGTAAGTTGGGCTAGTTAGAAAGCAGCTGTTCCAGTTACCACAGTATGTTGAGGGCTTTGAGTTTCCCCTCTTTATTCTCTCACGTTATCAGTAGCTGAACAGAAAACCTATTTAAAATAATAATCATGGTCAGTGGTGCCTAGTAACAGGAAAAGAAACAATGCGCAAAACTGAAATATAGGAAATTATCTTTGAACATGAGGGAAAAAAAACTTTCTTACTGTAAGGGTTATTGAACATTGGAACAGGTTTCCCAGAGAGTTTGTGGAGTCTCCATACTTGGAATTATTCAAAATCCAACTGAACACCACCCTGCCCAACCTGTTTTAGCTGACCCTGTTTTCAGCAGGAGGGTCAGACTAGACAAGGTGAGGTGCATTCCAACCTCAGCTGTTGTGTAGTTCTGTGCCTTTGGATATNGTAAATCTGGGATGGAAGATTTGAGGAAGGGGAAGAGAGAGTATCAGTGTTCTACAGCAAATTTGAGTGGATATCTAAGATTTTTTTTCTTCTAAAAAAAAAAAAACAAACCAAAACTGTATTGCTGAGTAAGAACTGCAAAATCTATGGCGATGCACACTTTGGTGAAGAATGCCTCATGAAGTTTTCTTTTTTTGGTTCCCTGGGCCACTCCAAGTATTGACCATACTAAATGATGGGTCAATTTGTTTCTCTGGGCCAAGGGTGAAATTGTGGGAAGGCAGAGGAGAACTATTACATTCTGTTCATTTAGCAGGTTTCCTTATTGCAAAGGAGGACTAGCCAAGTAAAAAGGCAGCCTGATTCTCACCTAGCTCCATCCTGTGCCAGTCAGTCAANTTTGTCTATTTATGTGTTTCTTGAGGGTGAGGGATCCAAATTTGCATTTTTAGGAATCTACTAGCTTTTTTTCTTTTCAGTTGGATTAGTAATCCACTAACCTTGTGACTACCATCTACAGAGCCTCAAAGGTGTGTATGTGTGTATATATTGTACTGCTATGCTGGAAGAACAGCAGTTCATATATGCTAAAAGCTCCAGCATTCCAGTCCTTGTCCTTACTGATCAAAGTCAGCTTCTTCTAAACTTCTTGGGCAACAAAAAAGTCTCACTCCTGTCACACAACTTCTCAAAAGCATAAGGTTTCAAATGCACCTGGAAATGCAAATGACCTATCCATCCCATATCATCTATTTTTCAAGGGATTTGCCTAGCTCAGTTTTAAGACATTCAAGCAGGAGAGCTTCCTTTGCTTTCATCTGGTGAATATGCCACTGCTCAGACTGACCTCACTGACAGAGCATCTCTCAAGTCATCCAACTCAAGTCTTTTTTGAGTCTCAGCTGGTTTTCCTAAATGTACCACCTGCACTATCCTATCCTCTCCCAATTTGGTATTTCTAGCTTTCAAACAGTTATGAACTATTACCCTAAGCAAAGTAAGTACAAAATAAAATATTTAAGAGCCCGAATGCACAGAGCTAAACTTTTTTTTTTTTTACCCTTTTCCAACAGACAGTATTTTCCCATTTAGAGTATTGCCTGACACAATGTTGTACTTACATACCCTTGTAACTGCTTCCCGGAATTACCTTAGGTAGATCAGATTAGGCAGGTGATTGCTCAGAACCTCCCGGCTGAACAAAAAGTAAATTCTGTTCTCACAGAATGAATATGAAGTATGCGTTTCAGCACACTGAAGGGTAAAGCCATATTTCAGACATGTAAGCCTAAAGACAATCTCATAAGTCTGTTTATTATAACTGTCAAGAGAAGCCAAATCCAGGACCAGAGGAATTTTGCTTCCTAGCCTGTTTTCTGCTCAGTTCCCATGTGCAGGTTGGGTCCATAGCAAGGCTGAGCATGTTTTCATAAGATCCAGATACACACACAGAAAACACACATCTGACCACACTGCCCAGAACAGGCAGAGAGAAGACACCTGCCCCCCCAAAAAAACCCATCAACACTCACGTAAACATGAATGTTGAGGGCCTGACTCTGCCCTTCCTTTGATCTTTGATCAGGACTGAAGGTTACGTGCGTGCACACACATTCTCTTCATTCACAGCCATATCCACGTTCAGAAATTCCTTGAAAATACCCTTGAAACTCCCTTGAAATCTTCTCAAAACCCAGATTTAACTCTGTCCAGTATCTATGTCCAGCCCTGAGGATTTTTATCCAGCCACTGGCTCAGACCATGGGTCTTTCCAGGCCTGGGTTTCCTCCTGCTGATGATCTAGTTCAGCTTGAAGGTTGCTAATGAATCACAAATGCACATACAGAATAGAAAGTGTGGTTACATAGAAATTAGTTAGAAATAAGATTTAGTAAGACAGGACAGTCTGCAGTAATGAGGCGCAGGGCTTGGCCGGACAAATATGCTGACCAGCTGCTGGTTTACACCCAGACAGCCCCTTTCGTCCCCATTCTCTGTAATCTCCCATGCTTATTCCTCCCCGATTCACTCCACTCCCTCTCTTTCTTTTTTTTTTAGCCCTTAACATCTTTCCTTGTCTTTAAATCTTACGATGACATCTCATTTCAACATCCCATAATAAGTTTTGCACAAGTCCACATGCGCTCTCAAATATCCCGTAATAAGTAGTGGCTTTACCATGAGACCCATGACAATCTTGTCTCCCTTGTTTTATCAGCTGCAAACTTCAGGCCGAACCTTGCAAATGTTACATGTGAGCAGGTTTTTCAACAGCCCAGGCATCAGCAACCTGAGAGATCTTATTTTCATTGTCATATCTATTATTTCCATTTACTAGGGTTTGTGTATCTGGGAGTTTATTCTTTTTCTTGCCTTTTGTTCTTGTTTTGTTTGTTTGTTTTAATGTGGGATAGCTTCTCACCAGATATCCTTACACCCTTATATTTAAACATAATACAGAAAGACATCAAAATATCTATATACATATTATTTTTGCTTAAATATAATATAAATTTATGTAAATGCTTCAGCATATGTATTTAAAAATACTTTATTTGGAATCTAGTATGAATTTAGAGAAATAAAACTGGAAAACGCCAACGCTGTGAACCACACAGATGAATAGGTGGGAGATGAGCAATCTTTCCCACTCAATGGGTAGGGGAACACATGCTTCTGAATGCTGCATATAGGAAAAACCTAGGCACGCTGTAATAGTTTTCTGACTTTCTGGGTTATATCCCTCAATCTATTTTCAAAAATAAAGGTGGTTGCTTTATACTTAATTTTCATTAGCTTTCAGTTGGTAAAACAGGACTAATTGAAATTTTGCAATATATTAGAGGGATAAATTCATTAAAGAAAAGGAAAACAATGTTCCCAAAATGCCACAAGAAAAAGCATAGAAAGGCTTTCACTGAAAAATGCAGCCTTAAAGCTGAATATTGCTATACATTTCAACAATTGTCCCCATTGTCCCACATAAATTCTATTGATATCATTGATCTTCCATAAATCTTAGGCCAAGAAAATAAAGGGAGTCCAAAAAAAAAGGAAATGAAACATACATCTATACTTTTAAAAAAGAAAAAAAATGAACATTTATTAGGCTTGACGGAATCCTTTTGTATGCAAATGGAACAAGAGTTTAAAATAAAATGATCATTTTCCATCTCACAACAGATAACAATAATTTCCAATCTGAAGCAATATTCACAAAAGAATATATGTATCTTGATATCATATTTTTCTGCTGAAGATAAGCTTTAATACTGCAGTCTATACTATAGTCAAAAATGAGATTTTTACTATAATATTTGCACATGGAACATTCAAAAGAGAAGCAAGCTTAGTACCGGATAAAAATTTGGGCACTCTAAATGTCTAAATTTCTAGTAAAAACCTGTCTATCTATCTGATTCATTTTTATGCCCATATTAGCTAACCAAAGAATATTTTAAGGCACAAGAAAGCAATACAGAACTCAAAAAACTGTAAGCAAATAATTTTATTTGCAGGCAACTACAGACATAAGGACAGTTATATCTAGCAACCAGGAAGAAATAATAGCAAATTAATTCATGGTATTTTGAATTATCAGTGAAATATATGTCTTGATATAGTGTTTATGTCTTCCGTTCTTCTACCCGCTGTTTGCTGCAATGCAAGCTTATTCACTGGAAAAAAAAAAAAATGAAGCAGAAGCCAAGTTCATATTTTCTGGTCTGCCTTTTGTAGCATAAACCTGAAAGAGTGAGAATTGCATGTCTGAAAAGGAAACAAGGTGGGGGGGCCACAGAGGGGGGCAGGGAAGAACTTTATACAAGATGATACTACAGTTACCGTTACCAAGGCAAGGAGCGTAGCTGAGTTAATCAGATACTAAATTGGGGCTCAGGAAAATCTGGTCCTATTCCCAATTCTCCTGCAAGTCTACTTGGTGACTTTGAACAAGTCACTTCCATCTAAGTGTTGGTTTCTCCATGTGCAGACTGAAGATGCTCTGTCATGTATCATGTCTTGAGATTCATAGATGGAAGAAGTATTACCATAATATTAATAATCTTTTTTCACAAGGCCCTTATTGCAGCCATGTGCCAGTTGGTGCCAATTGACTGACTGATGGGTTATAGCTATTTAACACTGACACTTGAGCACAGAAACATCCAAACAGCCACATGAAAGAAATACTTATTGCCAAGATTATTTATAATTTCTGCAAAATATTTAGGAATACTTTGTGTGAAATCTACCCCAGAAATGTCTTGGTCTAAAAGAGCCACCTTAGCACAACACGTATAACACAGAAATGAGAGAAAAAAACTGTTATTACTGAACACTTGTTTCATCCTCAGAAATCATAGACAGATGAGGTAAACATGACCCTCACCAGATGCTGAAAAACTTCAGAATTCCCTAACCTCTTGGAATGAGTTTCCCATACAGCACAATTGCAGGATTCCCTTCTGCAAGGAAAGAAAGAAAGATCTAGAAATATTTCTTTTTTGTCCGTTACCTAAATTCTCCTTCCATGCCTTATATCCTATTAAATAGTATCATGTACATACACAGTGTTGACAGTTTTGACACAGTTCATGCATGGAGCAGTCCCAATCATATATCAAATAGAGTCATTGCCTAGAAGTGACCTCAAGAGGTTATATGATTATACTTCTAGTTCATGGCAGGATCAGTACATGGCAGATGTTTGCTGAACCTATTCTTAAAGACCTCCCGTGATGGAGATTTCAAAAGCTCCTATGTACTTCAGTGCCCATTTGCTGTAATAAAAATCTCTTTATGTAGAGCTTATATGGCAAAAGGATAGGCTGTTTAGTCAAAATGGGAATATGAGGTTAATACGTGCAGAATAATTTAAGGTAAGACAGAATTTATTTCAACAATTAATTTTGCAAGGTTCTTAGGTAAACTTGACCAAAAATGTAATGTATTAGCTAAACATATGCACAATCAGTGCATGGGGAAGAGCCCATTTGTATTTATTCATTTACAATGGACCATTTTCACTAGAAGAGAAGCAAGGACAAATTTTAATAAGAAACCCAGCTTTTATTATCTGCAAAGGAAAGAAGCCCATTTTGCATTACATAAGCTGAAAAAGATATTAAAATAATTATTTTAATTGTAAACATTATGCATCTCAGTACATTTTAATTTCATAAAGTCCAAGTTATTCCAACTTCTAAGACTTTTAAAAGTATGATAAAGTATTTGTTCTAGCAAGAATCAACAGGCTTACATTTGACATGAAAGTTTGTGGAATGGAAATATGAGAAACATTACATAAAATAGGCAAATAGAACAGGAGACAATGAGATGAGGAAAAGGAACATGTTTCATTTTTAACCTTACAGATTACAGATAAGACACCAGGCATATTAATCTTTCAAAGTAGTTCCTCACTCATCTCCAGGAATGATATATGTCATCAAATCTCAGTGGCATACTCTATGATTCAATATAATTCATTTAGATCAAGGAGGACCTCCTCTATCTGTCCACAAGAAAGTTATGAGAGCTAGAGGTGAAACATGTTGGGATTCATACCAGCTCCCCTCTGCCTTAGCAATGAAACCTTGCCAGTCTTGCCACTGTGTGAGAGGGAACAGCAGACACCTGGACTCAGAGAGCGGTGAGCAAGTGGACATCAACAGCCCAGTGATTCGGGACATACATCTGAAAAGCAGAGTCTCTAAGTTTGGTCCTAGGACTATTTTTTGAGTTGCACTTCACAGGGTTTGCAGTGCAAAAGAAAATATGGAGCAGCAACCCGAAACCTGAGCTTACCTGAACCCAGAAAGCCACACTATAGGGCTTCTTTTCTTTTGCTTCTAGACCTCCTAATCTTGTTAACTCCATGAATTTTTTTTTTGCAACCCCAGCAGACTTCATGGAGGATACCCTTAGCCTGCCTAGCCTTTCAGCTGCAGCATGATCGCAAAAGATTTGCTTGAATTCCCTCAGCTCAAGCAAAATGTATGACCTATATCTCTTCTTCTCAGTAAATGCTCTAGTGGGCATCAGAGAGAAGTATGTGTTGCTCTGACCCGTGCAGCAAAGATAGCAGGATCTAAAAACTCAGATGCCCCTATAATTGGTGCATTTTACTATTTGATATCCAGTTAGCTTGCAGGTTTCTTGTGCACCAGACTTCCAAGGAGCTTTTCCAGGTGTCTCATCCTCTTAGTCTGAATCACCATGCTGAAGCTCAGATCGTGTTGGGAAGCCTGGGAGACCCAGGGGGCTTTTGCAGATGTAGCTCAAATGCACCTAACTGGACCCAGGTGGTTAAAAGTGAGGTAAAAAGACAGCAGCTTGATGTGCTCTGTGATGTGTCCCACAGTTTTGGTCCCCCAGTTCATACCCTGGTTAAATTCTGCCTCTGGAGCAAGTATCCCCTATTCCTGGTGCTGGTCTTGGTCTTCCAGTTGCATCAACTGAACTTGACCTGTTTCCTCCCTGCGCAAGTGCCAGGCTTTCTTTCCAAAGAGAGCTGGGGTGTGTGACAGAGCCAGCGCACAACTTCCACATCACCAAGTAATCATCAGAAGCAAGTTTGCAGGTAACCTGTAGCACCCACCTGCCCCACAGTACCCACCACGGTTAGCGCTCTTCTCCCATCATCATTCAGTCAGTTATACTTGTGTATTGACTCTTCAAATCACTGATGTTTGTTCTGATCTGGTATTGTTATACTCGTGGAACTGGGGAAAAATATTGTCAATTCTGGGTGGGAGGTACTGTGCATAGATAGTGTCAGATACTCACCAGTTCACCTAGAACAGAAAATCCAGCCTCTACACATTGCAATTACTTGTGCAAGAGAAATTAGATTGTTTTTCTTGTGCTTGTATAATCCTTTTATCTTGTTCTTGTTCNTTTTTTTTTTTTTTTTTTTATTCCTTCCATGATCATTCAGTTAGGCCCCAAGGGGGAGTTGCTTGTAAATATTTAGAAATATATTTGTTTGTTAGAAATTGATTTCTTTCCAGCTACAACACTGAACAAAGTGAACCTGTCACATCCTGGACCTCGTACACTCTGTAATGCTGTTATGCCATGGCCATTATTGTACCTTGTCTTCCTACGTTATATTGCATCTTTCAAAACCCAAGATTTAGATGATTTCATGAAGTATAAACTGCTACATATGTTAGCAATTTTAAAATGTATGTTTTAGACAATCTGGTAGAATTAGTCTGTAAAAGGACTTCAGAGGAAAAAAAAAAAAAGTATATTCTGCTAAAACCAACAACCTAAAAAAGCCCACAAACAGCATATTAAAAGCACAGTGAGAATTTATATAACGCACACTTCTCATTGTCTATAGTTCCTTGAAATTAAAGTAATTATTCTCTTACAGTTAGCAATTAAAACAAACATACAAATGTTTAGAAGCTAGTGGCTAGTGGAGGCTCTTCAGGTACAGCAGCTAATGGTTTCTGCAATATATTTACCTGTCATAAAATGTTTATAGCACAAGGATGAATTAAAGACACATTTTTATTAGAAATAAAAACAGGCAAAGCAAACTGACATCTTGCTCTCCTCCAGCTGCAAGTTTAACTTCAAGAAATACAATAATCCAATATCTCGTATTTTACAAAACAAAGCAAAAAAAGTATTCACTTATTCTTATCAATTTATGGTTTAATACTCAGAATAACTGGTTATAAACTATATTCATAGTGGGGAAAAAGACTGATGAATCTTCCACTGAGGCAGCCAACTCATTTTAGATTCAAACTTTTTTTCCATTTTGTGTAGTGTATGTTTCATACTGGATACCAAGACAAGAATGATTTACAAAAGTGTACTTAGAACAGTGTTGTTTGAATAACTCATATTCCTGCTTTTAAAACAGATCTAATTTTATTTTTCCTACTTACTGAGATTTAAGTTTCAAATATAGTGCACTCAGTATTATTTTACCTACCTAGAAATCTCAGTGAGATAGTGTTCTTTGCTTATTTTGTCCACTTACAGTGGAATTCAGTTCGCAGTAGCCACTTACTTAGGTAAGTATTCTCCGTTAGTTTTCTAGGCTTTCTAACTAAAGATGCTGTAGAGAGAAAGTGTATTTTATTTGGTTTCATCCTAAAATGAGTTCTTAAGATGTGTCTGATGTGTACCTGTGACCACAGTGAAACCTATGACACAAGCTTAGATGCCTAATTTTGATACAGCTACAGTGAGGCGACATAAATCCCATTTTGTGTGTGCCTTTGAGAGAGGGTTACTCTACAACTAAGCACAGGAGACAAACAGACAAGCAGAAAAAAAAGCTTTTCCTTGAAAAACCCTCACAGCCCTGCCTTTGGGTAAGTATGGCAATACAACACTACCTGACTGAGTTCTTGAGTGAACAACCTCTGCCACCTTTCATGTCTTTACTACTGTTTGCTCTGTAATAATGCTGACTCAGAAAGGGCTGAGTTTTAGGAAAAAGTTTTTCCAGTACTTTCGCCCACTACTTGGCAAAGAGGTGCAGAAAGAAGAGTAATGGCATACAATGTCTCTTCTTTCCATAACACTACAAAAATCCCTGTTAAAAAGTTGATTATTTTTAAAGACAAAAAAACCCAAGCCTCTGACCCACTTTTGCAAAAACCTAGATGAAATTGCATAAAGGGTAAGAGTCTAAAGGGCAGTAGAGTTTAGGGGGGTCAGAGGCAGGAAGTGCATAATAGCAAGGGCTCTGGGGTAGGTCTCGCTGCTTATCATACAAACAAATATCTCAAGAAGTAATGACTCTGAACATTGGCATGGCTTTTTTAAATAACTATCTGTCTGAATTTTGTTTGGGAGATGATATGGTGAATGTCAGTGAGTCGTTATCAAGCTTAAATGAATTGAGATTGTGCTACTGTAGGGATTCCTGTTTCTGCTGCTGGCAAAATTATTAAGAGTAAACACATCATGAACTGTGTCAGAGACATGCAAAATTACTTAAATGACTGTTATGGGTTTGTGTGGCACGGTTTTCTTTGGTGGCAGGGGAGGGGGGCTGCAGAGATGGCTCCTTTATGAAGCTGCTAGAAGATTCCCCAGCTCCAAAATGTGGGACCCACCTCTGGGAGGGGAGTGACGGTGGTAGCGCCTCTGGGAGAACAGATTTAAGAAGGGGAACCGGCAGTGTGGGGGTTGGGAAACGTGAGAGGAACATCTCTGCCGATACTGAGGTCAGTGAAGAAGGAGGGGGAGGAGGGGCGCCTGAGGAGGCTGATGGCCCTGCAGCCCGTGGTGAGACGGCAGGCTGTCCCCCTGCAGCCCCTGGAGGTCCATGGTGGAGCGGAGGCTCCCGAAGGTGGTCGTAACCCCATGGGAAAGCNGAGAAGTTGGTGAAGGACTGTCTCCCGTGGGAGGGACCCCACGGTGGAGCAGGGAACGAGAGAGGAATCTTCCCCCTGAGGAAAGGAGCGGCAACGACGATGTGTGGCGAGCTGACTCAACCCCCATCCCCTGTTCCCCTGCGCCACCGGGGGGAGGAGGTAGAAAGCATCGGGAGTGGAACTGAGCCGGGAAGGCGGGAGGGGTGGGGGGAGGTTGTTCTGATGTTTAGTTTCCCTTCCTAATACCCTTGTGTTTTGTTTTTGTTTTGATTTGTAGTAAATTAAATTTATTTTGGTTTTTTCCCAAGTTGAGCCTGTCTTTTGCCTGTGACCATAAGTGGGGAGTGATCCCTCCCAGTCCTTGTCTCGACCCACAAGCCTGCCTTTGGATTTTCTCCTCATCCCAACATGGCCAGGGACGGGGGTGGGGGGTGAGTGAGCGGCTTTGTGGTGTTTTGTTACCAACTGAGCTGAAACTACGACAATGACTCAAAGGGACAGAAATAGAGAAAATCTTAATCTAAACTTTCCTTCTTTTTAATTATTCTACCGTACTAATCCATTTTACTAGTGCTTCTGTAATCTGCAATGATTGCCAGTCCGTGAATTGTCAGTTAAACAAATAATTTTGAATAAATAGTGCAACTTTTCAAATTGACATTTTGCATCCCAGTGGAGCTCTCTAATTAGCAATATATATCTTATATTTGTGGAAATAAGCCAGCATAACATACAGTCAGTAAACAAAAATGCATTTAATAATAATTGGTGAGAATAATATGTGCACTGAAGATCTATTTCACAGTATTGCATATCTTAAAAAATTAAGCATCAACTGATGGCTATGACTGAATACATTACAACAATAATAACAAAATACTTTACTGTAATAGCAGCAACAAGAATACACTAGTAGGGAAATAGAAAAAAAAAAATTATTGGACTAGAAAGAGGCTACTCTTCTCATTATTTCCAGTTCAGAGGTAGGATTGACACCGGGAAACTATTAATTCCTAATGTCATGTTCAGCCTATCTGTACTACCTAATTATGAACACATCTATTCCTCTAATTTATTATCAAAATTTTGATTTGTTTTTGTTTTTAAATAAACATAATACTTCCCAGTTTCTTGGAACCTGGTGATAAAGTACATTCTATATAGAATATGATATATAGAGAGAATATATATAGAATATGATATATAGAACATGAACCGACCTTTTAAGGCCAAGTTCTGTTTCTGTTTTTAGTCTGGCTTAGTATTGCTGCTGTTATCTCAATGGCTCTATCTACACCGTACGAAACTATATGCTATGAGCTAAAGAACTGTGTAGTGTATTGAATAATTGCATCTGACTGATTTTTTTTTTTTTATTAAACTAATTTGCATTGGAAAATGCTAATTTTCAGTGGAAAACATCCATCCCACAATATCCATTAATTCAATGCTTGAAGGTGTCCCTAAGTTATAGTCTATTAAAAACAACTTCAAACAGGAAATTATAACCTCTTATCCATGCTTGTAGTAGAAAGCTTAAATTACAAAGAAAGACTTACATTAGAAGTTAGGAAAATTGTCTAATGGTAATAATAGTGAAGTTCTGACCTGACCTACCTGAAAATGCTGTGTGGCTTTTGTCATTGCAGGTCTTTGAAAGAACCTGGAACAGCATGTGTCAAGAATGCTCCTGTCCTGGGGTAGGGAATAGTCTGGATGATTCACCAAAAGCCCCATCAGCTCCTCTATGGGCATTTTATTTTATAACAGAAAAGGGAAGGAGCAAGTTATTCAACTTAAGGTACAATGAAAATGAAGACCCTTTTTATACTCCAAGGGAGTATATAAACTCTTGGGGGAAACAACCATTCTAGTGCTCACATGGCCACTCGAACATCAGCTCCTTGGTACAAGTGAGCACTTGCACTCAGGAACAATGTACCTCAGATGCGTGCATCAGCTTTTAGACCAGATACTCACTGTGGTATGGAGGTGCATGTAACATTACCAGAGTAGTGCATCCCATAGCATAGAGCTTGGAACTGCCAGTGTCAATGATGCCATTTACTCTTACAGCTGTTGCTTCATAGTGGTACCCAATGAAAAAAATCATTGCGGTTTTGATTTTGCTGGACTTTCTTATGTATGATATCAAATGCATGTGCACCTATAAAGCCAAAGCAAAACAGAAACAATGTATTTTTTGTTTATTTCCCTATAACTTTCATGAAATGCAGAAAAAAAAAATGGCTACCTAGCTCTCAAAATGTTCCCTAGATTGGTCACTGAATTCCTGGGCATAAGACAATGAAACATTACAGAATAATGCTAACAGGTGGAATAAAAATGGAACTATTAAGTTCATTGAGACTTTTATATTAGAAAATAAGATTGCATTAATTGCTGTGCAAAAGAAGCTTTATGTTTTCCATCATTTATTTGCTGACATTGGCCCATTTAAAAAATACAGGAGTAAAGTAAAAAGAGATAATGAACTCTTTCAGAATAATACTGCTAAAAAGAATTTTTAGTGCCGAAAATGCAATCAACCTTAAAGGAAAGGATGGGCTAATAAAAAATAAAAAAGAATCAGCATGAAATTTGATCATAGTGGGATGGTTGGATAGATTAACTATCATGAAGTGAAATTAAAACATAATAAAGTGTTATGAGCAGGAACTTTCTGCTGGAAAATGTATTAAATTTCACGTGTTTTATCCATGCATAAACAGATTTGGGTGATCTGACCTCTTGCATTTCTTTTATGGCTAGTATAAAGCTTTGAAGTGTGCCAGCAATTAGGGTCATGAAGAAAGAGAAAAATAATTGAAGTGTGGGAGGACAGGTTCTCTCAAGAATGCATTTTCACAGCTCTGAACACAGAAATTGCTAGTTGAGCATGGCCTTGTATTTTTAACTTCAGAATGAAACAAAAAAACAGCAAAAGGTATTTTAGCTTTGATGAACTCCTATTTATTTCCAATTTAGAACTCTTACAAGTAGCAGCAAACCCAAAACCATGACAATGTGTGTGAACAACTTTTTTAGTTGAGAAAACTTGCTTGTCTTTTCACAAGACCTTTTTCCTTCTGTTACTCTTTTATGTATTTTTAGCAAACCTGTATCACAGTAGCTTTTTTTTTCCCACAGAAAGGCAGATCTTCACTCATTGGGTATGTGATTAAAGCCTTGCTGAAATAATTTTAGACCTTCTGTATGCGAGGAGATTTGCTTTGCAGACATCTTCGTGGTCTCATCCATCAGCCAGAGAAAACAATCACACCTGCTTTAACTGCTGGAGTCATGCTGTTACATATTCAGGATGTGTTTCTCTACCACTGTAGAGGTACTGTGTAGGAACTTCCTCTAAAAAAAATTAGAAAGTTCCTGCGACTTTAACGTCACAGATTGAAGGCCTGACAGTGTATACCAGGTCACTACAATGTGCATCAGATAAACATGTAATCAGGTGTGAAGTATTTCCTGAATACAGAAAATTTTGAACATTTCATATACTGATTTAAGTACTGACTAATGTAAATTGATGAATAAGATGAAAAATTATTTATATCAATGCTGATAAACAAAGATGTTATCATAATCGAATCCAGCCACAGGAAATCGGGGANAAAAGTCTCCTTTCCTGAATCAATTTGCAATTTAGACTAGATCTGGCTTAATTATAGTCAAATAATTATACCTTTGTTAAAGAAAAAGACAAGTATTAATACAGAATATGGCAATCATGGTATACCAGCAAGTGATAATCCCTAGATCACAATTTATTTTTAATATTTGGCATTTTTTCCACTTTAAAAAAAAAAGTAATAATTTGCCATAGAAAGAAATTAAATGTTGTTCTTGGAAACTGTCGGTCATGGCATAGGTAGAGGCATACAGCTGTGAGGCAGTGGCATGTGTGTTAGCTAATAGCTGCTGCACTGTAGCATCTGCAGGAGAGGAAATAATAAAGCCTGGGGTTTTGTTTTATTTTTCAAAATTTCTATATACTGTTATTCAGCAATAATCCCAGCTTCTCCTTTTCCCTTTATGACCTCAACTTTATCCATGCTGCTTCTGCTTCCACAAACTCCGTCATAATTCCTAGCTATTCTTTCCCCTCAGTATTAATCAGCTTCTTCTGTCCTTTGGCTCTCAGCTGGAAGCTGACAGACAAACAGACAACCTAAACTTTAAAAAAACGCTGCTAAAAACAATGCCAAATAAACCACTGGCTTGTGTGACATAACATTTGGTAGGAAGCTGGACAGAGTTGTACACATTGCATTTTGAAATATCATTCTTCCTTGGTGAAGGAAAAGTCTGTGCCACCTATTATGTCTTTTATATCCTTAACCTTGCAGATTCCCTGATAATTTATAATCATTAAAAAGAGATATGGGTAAGCAAGTCATTCAAAGAGTCTGGGATGCATATTAATCTGCATACAAGGCAGACTAGGAATTATTTATTTAAAATTAGGTGGTGAACCTGGAAAAATGGTCTGTCACTTCTGGAAAAATACTCTTGTCAAAACCTATGGAGAGAAATTTCACATTCTTACAGCTGCGAACTGTTGCAGAGTACATTTTGGAGATGACCTGTATGTGGGGCTGGACAGGAAAATAAAGATATGCTCTGCCATCCACTTGCCCAGCTAAGTTTATAACTTGTGCTTTGTGCACAGAACCCTGTAAAGAGGTGGCTTGTTTGCCCACAGAAAAACCAGAAACTATAATTTATTGAGTCTTTATTTCTTCTTTAGCTTACACTACTTACCTTTCTTGCTGTATATACACTGCAAGTGGCTTGTTCCCGAGTCAGGTTCTTCAGATCTCTTCTCTGGGTTTTTTTACACCTTGTCAATTGACCCATGGATGCTGTTCTTCCAAATGAAATTCAGCAGAACAATTTATTTCACAAACTTCCATCACTTGGTGGCACACAAGAGTGTTTAGTGGGTAACGCTAGCTGTTGCACTGTTTTCTGAATGAGGACTTACTCCATAAAGCTAATCTTAAGAGTTATGATTCATTTCTAGAGGAAGATCTTGGAGGTGCAAGTACCTGCCCATTTACCTTCTGGCAGCTCGTCTTGCCATGTGCAGTGGGTTTTGCCCTCTGCATATTTTTCCACCTTGGGTCAGGGTGGAAACTGGTCATCAAACTCTGTGGTGGAATATTCTGAGAATCCCCTGCAGGAGCATGTTTCATTTACGAACAGCTTTGTTTTAAAGCCCTTTTCAAGGAAACAACATAGCTAGAGCTTTCTAATTTGCATTTATCTTTTTTCTACTGGCAATACTGAGCTTCATACAAAAGCTGCCAAGCAGTCTTTGAAAGAGGCAGGGCCCAAGGCCCATTTCGCAGCACTATAATGTACGAGTAATCCTTCATTTACATCGTATTATTTCCATATGGTAAGGGATATTTCGTCACTACCTGTTATAGTAGCAACACTCCAGGGTAATGTTATACACATTTTATTTTTGAAACATCTGTTGAATATTGATTTACAATGTATTTGTGAGGCTTCTGACGTATTTTGAGATCAGTTACCTTAATAGACTGCAAATAGTTTTCTCAACATTTGTAAACAGATAATCTCAAAAGCCTCTATCAGGTAATTGCTTGCCTTATACAGTCTTATTTGCCAATATCTACCTTTGGAAATAAATGTTGATGATGTAAATGTGTTTGCATTATGAATTAATAATTTTGTATTGTAAATACTTGGTAGTGGGCACTTCTTAATGTGCAAGTTGCCTAAATTTAAGAAAACATAGCTGCACTGGTTTCTTAAAGGCTATCTTGCTGTTCATCCAACGTGAGGACTCCAACTTGAACAATGTTATTTTCTTTGCCAGTTTCCTTCATTACTTGCCTTNTCGGGTGTTCTTGTCTTTTTTTTTTTTTTTTTTTCCCTTTTGCTTTAGTTCTCTGAACACTTCAGGAGAGGTGCTGTGGTTGCTGAAGTATTGCCTCCTTCTCTAGGTATAACATGGCTGGAGGGTGTCACAGTCCCTCAGATGAATACTGCAGGAGTTCTGCTGGCAGGCTACTGCAGGACATTGGCTATGCTGAATGCTTTTGTTCTGCCTCGGTGTCTAACACATGAATCATTTGTTCCAAGTTTAGTGTCAGTAGTTCATGAATTCACTCATTTTAGCTGAAAGGGATGGCTCCTTCACATTCCACATCACCTGAAATTTCAGGCTATGCATTTTCCTTGCTCTGCTACATCTTACATACATCCTTCTAGGGGTAATATGTTCTTAGATAAATTATAATTCAGCTTTGCTTAGTTGCGGTG
>VYZV01020545.1:19551-35800 GCA_013401275.1 Pandion haliaetus | reverse complement strand
AGCTATTTGAATCAGGCTTATTTCTGCCTATAGGTTTCCCGACCTCCCCAGGAAAACAGGTGGACACTGAAGTAAGCTAAAACAGACAAGTATTTGGCTCCATGGAAAAGTAACATAGTTGTATGCCACACCACTTAAAACCAAAATTTGTCACTTACTGCCTACTAAGTTTGCAAGAGACGAATCAAGATCACTTCCGAGGCCTTTGCTTGCTGCTGAGGCAGTGACTGTTGCTGTGGCTGAAGGTGCTATAGACTGACCAGAAGGAACCATAGTTGGCATAAGAAGATCACCTAAGCCATCAAACACTGGAAGTGAAAGGCAAGTGGGTTACAACAGTAGCTGTGGTAAGAAAAATACTACCTGCCACTTTGTTGTTGCTCCAACAAATATAGCACAGACAACCACGTCACAGATCTTACCAAAACACTGTTTGACATTAAAAGTAATGCCAACAAGGGCATGCATGTCATTTTACTAGACACTGAATGTACAGTAATCCTGAAAGAGCTATCCAATGAGAACTAATATGAGAGGACATGCCTAAAAGGACTTTAATTGGAGAGTTGAATCTACACAGATACAGCACCACTTCCACGTGACACTATTTTTCTTACAGCCATCCTTAGAGAGATATCAGATGCACACACTTTTGTCAGGAGATATTAATTTAAAGGTTTTTAAAATGAACATCTTGCAGCAAACACCAGTCAGAATTACTGTGGCAAAGGCAGTCTTATACCTTGACATCTTATGGCAACAGGACTGAGTCTCAAGATGTTAATATTCACTTGCAAGCAGCAGGAAATTGGGAGAACCTACTAACATCTTATGAGACCAGAAGGAACCAGAACCATCCACACTGACAGAGCTAGCCTCCTTAGTCCAGCCATCTAACTCAGAAGTTCATTTTTCAGATCCCTTGAAGACAAACCGCCTGGTACATCTCATGCCAGTGTTCTATCTTCTGATCTGTATTTGAGGTACATGCTAATGCTATTCAACAGGAAGGGGTAGCATGTGCACTGGCAAGCAACTGAATAACCAAGCAGCAGTACTACTTCAAACTTTTTTTCTTGTACAGTTGCAGAACTCACCAATTTTAAGTTTGTAGCAAGGACCCAGCATGGAAAATACAGAATGGAAGAGATGCAAACAAAATGATAGCAGTGAAAGTTGAAGCTTATAGTCAGGCAAAGAACACTACCTCAGTCTCTGTTTTGTGTACCTTCAGGTGCCATGCAAGCTCATGAACAGCTTCAGCAGTAGCAGCAAGATGACTTGCCTATATACTTGATTTACAGGACAGTGTTTTCCTTGCGTAATTCCTGATTCATGCAATCAAGCACATGCAAGGATGATGTTCACACTAGTTTGTTTTTTACTGACATGGTAGAATAAAAAAAATGGGTACAGCGAGCTCTTGGGTGCACACCGGCCTAAACACGACCCTGAGTTCTTCCCGTAGAGAAGGAACAGGGAAACCACCGATATTGCTTGTACTCAGAGCCTAAATATGGTGTCATTAACTCATCTAACACATAAAACACATTAGAAAATTCAGAGGAAGAAACCCTGTGGCTCACCTGATGCATCAAATGAACCACCAGTCGTTGGAGCTGTTGTCCCAAAAGCTGCATCAAAGTTAGGCTGTAGTAAGCTGGTTTGAGCTGGAGTAACTGGGGATGGTGATGGAGAGGGAGCAATAAAAGAACCTCCAAAGCCTTGAAAAAGCCACATAAGAGAGGTGTGGACATTAGGGTCAGTCTTGTTGGGCTGTGTTTAACAAAAGCTAAATCTACAGAAGGCAGAATGATAGAGACAATTCTTACTAGACCATTTTAAGTAACTCAGTACTACACAAGCATCCTTCGTAATACCAGGTATGACCCAGGGAATTTAAGATTTTGTGAGTCACCCATAAAAACTTTAATGTTTGCTATTTAGATTTCTACAGAGGCAGACCAAAGGAGTAGAGAACACAATTCTTCCAGTACTACACGCTAGTGTTCTAGGTAAGTAATCTCACAGGCAGAATGTAACAAATGAAAATTAGTTCAGAAAAAGAGAAACAGAGGACTAACTTGAGAAAAGCATACGATCACCCACCAACTACTTTGGAATCTCAATTCAGAAGACAGTCTTTTACTCATCCAGTTTAGCCTCTCTCACCATCTTAGAACATCCTGGTCTCCCTCATCAAGATGGCTTCAAGCTGCTTCTCCCCCTCACTCCCATGCCAATGCAGGATCAACAGCATCCCCAAGTGAACTGCCTGTAGGCTGGAGAATCTCCATGGTTAAGGTCAACATATATATTATAAACCCTGTATTTATATAAATAAACCCTTCTCGTGGAGATTCTCTAGCCTACGTGCAATGCACTCCCATGCTTTACTATTCTTAAAATCCCTCCCTTGCCCACTATATAATTTGATTTGCCTTGCAATTTAAGCTTACTTGTATTATCTACAGACTCTGAAAACTGATGAAATATGCAAAAACTCCATCAAAATGAGAACATACATTTGGTCTACAAGCCATTCCTCTTATTCAATTTCTTCTTGACATGATGTCCAGGACTTCTATACTACATCATCAGTCTCTCAGCCTTGTTTTTTCCCAGCTGCCCTTGCACAGAAAGGATCAGATCTGAGCTCAGTGCTCCAACCGTGACTCTGCAAATACAGCAGGAAGAACACTCCGCACAACCTGCAGGCTGTACTTTTCCCCCCTATATCATAGTAGGAAGCGTATTATTTTGCCACAGCTGAGCACAAGACAGTGACAAGCCAGTCCTCTACCACTGCCTTTAGTTTCTTCTCAGGGGACATCCTGCCTTACAGTCTACTGTTATTTGTCCAGCTAATCATTGCTGCCTATAGACAGAAGCTTGGACATTTACTCATTTGAAACTTCTCCTTTAGATAATTTTCGCCAATTTGTAGAGACCATTTTAAGTCCTATTCTCACCCAAAGTAAATACAGATCTTTTCATGTGGGTGAAATCTGAAAAATTAAGCATGATACTCCAACAGTCACATTGTTGACATTAAGTACCAAATACAACTTGCCAATTTAGAAGCGATCATCTATTTACACTAAACCCTTATCACTACTTGCTATTTTTTTACTGAGATAGTTTGTACCACTCTTGTTTAAGCAGTCAACTAACTCTTTTCTTTGTCTTTCTTCAGCCTTCTTTAGTTACCAGTTCAGTGGGGAAGTCAGCTTTTTAAAAATGGGAAGATAAAGAAAATTCTAAAGATTTTCTAACCACTTTTTTATCCAAACTGCTTTTCATGGTCACAGGATATATCAATTACAGCACATTATGCAGACATCCTACAAACAGTGACAACAGCACATTTCCCAGCTATGAAATCAAGCATCTGCCAGACATTTAACTATGAGACAGGCTAGAGCTCAACATAAAGAGCTTGTGCTCAAATTGTGAGCATCAATTATATCAAATGTTACCATGAGATCTCAGATGATCTCCCTGAAAACTTTGCTTTCTCAGAGAACAGGGTAAGACTAAACACCAAACACTTAACAAATGTTGAAAGAATAAGAGAAATTGATACAAACAAACTTCATGTGAGCATCAGACTTATTTACACATCAGATGCATATTTTAGAAGAGAAGTGAGATAGCAGTAGCTAATTGTATTCAAACCAAAACCCTCAGTAGGGAAATGAGAGCGGTGTGCCATGACCGGGTCATGGCATCAAGCCATCAACTTGCTGTACCACCAGCAGACAGGCTTTAATCGTGGAACGCCAGGACTATACCAACAAACACATTGGCCCCAGACACAGCTGGGAGAGGACAGCAAACCTGACTATGCACTACAGGTCCAGGAGAACACAACCTGATTAGAAACAACTCATAAATTAAGTCCTTCAGCTGAAGCTTGCCAGATTGCAGGCAATGACTGAAAACACTCAGATCATAACTTGAACTGGTCCCTTCAGATGCTACCAACCAAGGGCACTGGCTGGAGCCAGGGAAGCAGAGCAGCCTGCTTACTGCAGTCCAAAGTAAAGAGCATTTCAAAAGCCTCTGTGAGCTTTCCTGTGTTTATTAGGCTTACTTCAGGGTTCTGGCACAAAGAAGCCCTTATCACCCAAATCCTAGCCCACAGCAAGTCACACGCTCACAGATGCTAACTCTGAATCTGGACAAACACACTGGGATCAGAGATCTGCTCTCAGCTCTCCAAGGTCTGTTCCTGAAGCAGGTTTGTCACAGGATAATTTAGGTTGGAAGGGACCTCTGGAGGTCAGCCAGCCCAACACCCTGCTCAAGCAGGTCTAATCAAATCAGGTTGCCCAGAGATTTGCCTTGACACCTCCAAAAGAAAAGATTTTACTGCCTCTCTGGGTGGCCTGTTGTCATCTCTGACCATCCTCATGGTAAAAATAAAAAATTCCAGTATTTAACTGGAATTTCCCACCCATGTTGCCTTTTTTCCTATCACTGTGCACCTCCAAGAAGAACTTGGCTAGTGTTCTCTGTATCCTCCAGTGAGGTAGTTTAGACACCTACAAGGCCTCCCTCTTGCCTTCCCTTCTTAAGGCTGAATGGACCCAGTTCTCAGCCTCTCCTCTTATGTCATGTGTCACCATCTCAGCGGTGGCCATCTCGGCCCTCCACCAAACTCACGCTGGTACATCTTGATCACCCACATCAAGAGATTCTCTAATACATTCCAGAAGTCCCCTGGATTACCTGCACCCAGCCATATTGCCTATTGCTCTTCCAGCACATACTATGGTGGTTAAAGTTGCCCGTGAATGCCAAAGCCTGTGATAGTGAGGTTTTTCCCAGCTGCCTAAAAAAGGCTTCTTCTACTGCCTCTTCTTGATCGGGTCATCTGGAGCAGACCCCTGCTAAAACATCACCGATGCTGGCCTGTCCTCTGATGCTTACACACAAGCTCTGTCCTAGTTTATCATCTGCCCCAAGGCAAAGCTCCTTGCATTCAACTCTGTGCAAAAAAAGCACTAATCTCCAAAGACTCAGACCAGAAGCAGGTTGACAAGATACAGGGATGGCAAAGGTAGTTGACTGCATCAATTCCTAAAGCACTGGAGCAATCTAAAGATCCTGTGCTCAGTTAGAACCTTTCCATTTCCTGAGTGAGAACAAGGAGCTTGGCAGCAGGGCATGACTTAATATCCATTTATAAATTTCTGTTTAGAAAGTTATGTAAACTTTTGCAAAGCCCCATAAAGTGTCTGTTTCTCCAGCTACAGAAGGGAGTTCTCCCCAGCTTCAGGTGAAGTTTCCTAATTCCACAGTTTTTAGCTTTGCACAATTTAACAGCAACATCAGGCACAGAAGCAATAAAAATGCTTTAACAGATTAAGTTCTGAGTTGTCTAGGGCTTGTGGAAGACCCAAAGTGAGTCTGGAGAGACAGCAGCAGTCTGGACACACCCAACTGCCCAATTTTGAGGTTGCTTTTACTTACACATTCAAGTAAGATTTCTTATAAGAACACGCTATTAAGAGTATGTACTGGGATACACACGCACACAGTTGAATTGGATAGAAAGATCTAGAAGGGAAAATGGCTAGACTATTGTATTTATCAGCATAGTTCTAGTCTTGTCTGCTGAGAGGCTTAGAAGAGTATGAAAAAAATTCTACCATATTTTCGAAGTGAACCAAGAACAGACTAGAAACTTACCTGACAGCAGAACACTTAAGACAATGATGCATAGTAAGTACACTTGTAACATTATGCATATAAACACTTAGTACAACCAAACACTCAGAAACCATGAAGGACAAGCCTTCAGCCACCATATGAGTTCTGGACACTCTGAAACTTAACTGGATTACACTGCAGGCTACACATCTGCCATTATCTAGGGTGAAAAAACACTTAGCAGTATGCTGTGATGTTTACAGACTCCCTATATCTGCCAAAAAAAAATTCAAATCTACTTGGAGCCCTTTTGAATGTATATTCAAAGAAAAAATAAAATAGTATTTAAAAAAATCATCTATTCACCCAAACTGCTTGAGGTCTGCTTGAGTATTTAGACTTACAACATTCCTTTTATAATGTAGGTTTTGATTTAATGTGACTCATAAGCTTCAGAGAGCACACTGCTAAGTTTAAGCCATCTGGAGCACAATTCCTAATGGAATTAAAGCTTAGTTATAGATAAGGACATAAAGTATTTTGTATTGTAATGTTTGCACAAGCAGAATTAGTTTCTGCCCAACAACATCTTTGCGCCGAGTCCCCTGATAACACACACAACTGCAAACGACTGGTATGTTTCACGATCTACTAGTTAAAGCCTGATTGGCTTTAAGCTCTCCATAGACTAATACAAAGACCTATTGAAGCAATATTAAAACAAAAGGTTGTCTTCTACCTTAAAATCCTGAAGCTGCCTGTACTAAAGCTTTAGCATGCATTTACGCATTTTGTTCCACTTCTAAGTAGCTGGCTTGCCAGCACTGGAACCGACTGAGAACAGACATACACATTATTTTTATTATTATCTAAATTACTTCTACCTTCCTGCAGCACAACTAGGTGATGCCCACACTTAAAGCAAGTACTAGAAAATGTGTCCTCTTCTGAGATGGCTTCAGCGTGCAAATACCCACCTGTATCAACTCACAGCACTTAGAGATTACATGCTAAGGTTATCTCACTTGTGTTATGTATTCCTTATACAAGAGAGGACTTCTCATGAGCATATAAAAGCAAAACATACACACGGTTGGACTTAGGGTATGGTGTAAGCTGGCATGAGAGACCTTCAGACATACAGACAGCAACTGATGTCAGGACCCACCATACCTAGAGTAGTTAGCAGGCGCTTAAAATGCAGACTATCACTCCAGCTCAGAATTAAAGCCACAAAGCTATAACATGAAGCTAACAACCATCTTTGAATTTCATGAAGGATAACCTACAAACCAATTGTACTGACAAATCCACCTTTCAGAAAGATGAGGAAACTAAGCCATGTCTTCCTCAAACCAGAAGCGCATTAGTTTCCTTTAAACATTGAGGAAGACATGCTGGGATCTCGTTCTCTACGAACTTCAAACTGCAATGGGAAGGAGTCACAACTGTTTAGTACAACCACTGTAGCTGCTAAAATACATGGTATAGCACAAATTTTGGAGAATGGTACAAACAGAATTTGGCTGAAGCTGCTTATCTGTAGGATGAAGACTACAACGATACAGTTATTCAACCTTTGAAATAGGGTGTGACAGTGATGCCACATTCAGCACTAGCAGAGACCTTATCTCACCCAGTATAAAGGAGAGGGTCTCTATCACTTCTATGCCCTTGTGCTCAGAAAAGCTCTTTTTCAATCACACCACTCTGGCTAAATGCAAGACTGCTACCAAGTAATTCATTCAAGCTTCTAACATTTAAATGTGTAACCTGCCTCAAATCAATCAAGAAACGAAGATGAATTAGCAGTAAGGA
This sequence comes from Pandion haliaetus, assembly GCA_013401275.1. NCBI lineage: Eukaryota > Metazoa > Chordata > Aves > Accipitriformes > Pandionidae > Pandion > Pandion haliaetus. The sequence goes on along the minus strand of VYZV01020545.1, from coordinate 28,324 downwards.
ACAAGCAGCGTATCCTGCAATACTGCTCAAGTACTGCTACAGTCAGCCAAAGAAACTTTATGTATACACTCCTGTTCAGTGAACAGTACAGACAAATAAGGCTTGTGTAGGAGGTAGGAAAACAAAGAGCACAGGAAGAAGATAATCTAGGAAGTTAACTTGTACTGCAGTATAGTGTCTCTATTACAAATCACTGTAGTTTTAATTTAAGATGTCTAAAGTACTAAGAAATCTTGTGAACAAGCATTTTATTCCACTGCAAAAGTCCACATACACCCAAGGAACATAAAAGATTTCAAAGACCATTTCTTTCTTTTGCATTATAACAAGTTCTTAGAAGTTCTTTATTACCAGCAAGTAGGTCTGCAGAAGCTGAGGAACTAGAAGCAGCCTGGGTTGCGGGCTGGGGTTCAGAAGCACTACTTCCAAAAGCATCTAAAGGGAATTCCAGAAAGCATCAAGAAAAGGTAAAGAGTTCAATATTAAATGCATCAATTCTTCACTTATCGTAAACAAAAGATGACAAAAGGATAACCACTTCATTCATCAGAAGAAAATGAAAGTGCTTGGCCATCTTTATTGCAGAGCAGTACCATGGATGCAAAGTTCAGGTGGAAAAAAGAAGGTGCAACAAACCAGCACTTGAAAGAAATCTCTGTTCTATTAGCTGGGCCTCTTTTCAGAAAACCCATACAAACCACAGCATTCTAGACAAGAGGGTTAGGCCCTTTGAAGATGAATGCATCGGATGAGAGTTTGGAGTAATTCCAGCCAGAACCTACTGACTCACAATAAGTCTTTTTAAAGGAATATTTCACTAACATTTGAAAATTCACTACTTTAAGCAACACTCCTGTTCTACAACACTCCTAGAGTTGTTTGTGCCCATCCTAATTTCCACCTTGTCAAATCCAACAAAGTTCCTGTGATTCAGATACCCAGGTTGAGACAAGCCACCCTCAAAACTTCAGCTGCTTTGAGAAACGGAACTGAGAGAAAACAACATGACCATGGAGAGTTGCAAAGAAGAAAAAAAGAACACAACAGCCTTTCATTGGACCTCTGAGGAAGACCCATACATGCATTGACTGAAGACAGAATGGCAAGTGTCATGACAACAGAATGATCACACTGACAGCATATTTGCAGTTCGTTATTGTGCAATACAAAGAACTGGACATGCTAGTCTTAGCTGTAATGCTACACAGAAAAGCTGTGAGAAGGGGAAACCCGCAGCTTTAGCAAAGCGCAAAGGCAATTGAAATGAAGTGATTCAACTCTGAAGTGGTGAGGAAAGAAAAATACCCACCACCAAATAGGTCAATCACACCTGAAGAATCCACCTTTGCTGGAGAGGCAGTGGGTAGAGGAGAGGGGGCTGCAAATGCATCCACTGCAGTAAGCATAGGATAAATAATATTTAGTATCAGCAAGGCAACAATGATAGCTAAATATTTCAAAGCCATATGGGCTCCACCAGTTAGAACCACAGGGTTGGTAAATTCAGGTAACAGTCTTCGGAACTGCAAACAAAGTGTTACATTTCTCACACAGCAACTGAAAACCACAGTACTTTAAAGAAAGCGTTGCTTATTAAGAATTTCTTATGCTTAGAGGAGGATTTACTCTCTCAACAACCACATTACTTAGCTTCAGTGTCAGCCACTTCATGGTTTGCATTTTCAGCAACTGCATATCTTGTGACCAAAGCATCAAACCCACAACTTAGTATTTCAGCTTAAAGACATAAATTGGCAGTAAGTCTTTTTTTTTTTTTTTTTTTTTTTAAACTTGGGAAAAAAAACCCCAAAGCCAGGAAGTCTGTAAGATGGCCTGTGAAAACAAGCACTCACCAGATAAGAGATCAGCAGTGAGAGAACTCTCAGGCACAGGAGAAGCTCCATGCGGCGGAGATGAAAAAGCATCTTCAGAAATGAAAGAAAAACCGAGAAGTAAGTATCATTCAAGTCAGTTTACACCATTACACAGCATCAAAGCAGCAGAGTATTGGAAGAATTCTCTTTTTACCTGTACCAAAGAGATCTATGCTAGGAGTAGCATCTGGTTTAGGTGCTGCAGGTACATCAGGAACAGACTCAAATAAATCTAAGGCCAAGAACATAACACATCTTTAACTCAGTTCTGAAAGGCAGGACCGAAAGCAGAACTTTCAACTTTTGTACATTGTATTTGGAGTTAATAGGCTCTCTGGTTTGAAAGCCTAGCACACAGCATGCATGCAACAAGGATTTGTTTGTTCTGACAGATCAATCCACCAGAATCAAAGAGTTAAAAACAAAATTACCACCAAAGATATCTAGAGCAGGAGGAGCGGAGGTGGTGGCGGTAGCAGAAGTGGTGGCAGTAGTGGTAGTGGCAGTAGCTGTAGTAGCAGTAGCAGCAGCAGCAACAGCAGCAGCTGGAGAAGGAGTTGTTGCAGGAACTGGAGTGGCTGCACTAGTTGTAGGGGTAACTACAGGAACAGCAGTCTCTGTTGGCTTCATAGCAAAGAGGTCCAGCTCAGGAGCAGCCTCTGCACTACCTTCGGATGGGGCAAAGGGGTCTTGTAAAAAGGAGAGGGGAAATATATGTGTATGCATACTTAGGATCAGTGAGGGAGGAAGTCAAGAACAAAGCAACTACAGGCAATGCACATACTGCAAATACACGCACACACACTGAAGAGGTTGCTCTAACGTCTAGCTTACTTATCCAGACATGTTACTTATGTTTTTCCAAAATAAAGACCATCCGAAAATCTGAGAAGTCGAGTTACTAAATGGGAGAACTTCCAAAGGCTGTTTGACAAGGCCAAAAAAAGTCAGAAATATGGCAAAAGAATATCCAGTTTAGCAGGTCACTGATTACAAAACTCAGCACTGACAGAATGGTTTATTAGTACTACAGAATAAGCACAAAAGTTACTGTGACTTGGAAACAGGCAGTTTTGTTAAGCATGCTCTTCAGCCTAAGGTTTGATTTGACCAATTGCAAACACTACGAAAATTTCAGAAAAACACACTGCCATGTAGTTTAAACAAAAAAACAGCAAAACAAGAGACTATCTAATGACATAAAACCCACCATTTCCTGAACATGCATCAAGAGCTGCTGCTACAGGGGTTGGGGTAGCTGGTGCTGCTGCCCCTTCAACTGCTGCAGGGGCTTCCCCAGGAGAAGCTGCAAAGGCATCTTGGGTGCAGTGTAAGAACAGAAATTAAAAGGAAAAAGGATAAAGAGAAGAAAAATATAGTAAAAGAACCAAGTTAAATTGCACAGGTAGATCCCCTTATACAACATGAATGTTGTTACTCTGACAGCAAGACAAGTCACACAGCGCAAAACGCTTTGTCTCTCCCCCAACCCCACACAAGCAGATTCTAGACAGGGTTTGAAGATGGAGCTGGGAAGTACAGTGAGTGTAAAAGGCGGCATTATTCTCATTGTATAAGGGTTCAGAGCAGCATGCTCATGTACTACCCAAAATTAACTAATGAAGAAAGAGCAGAGGTATGGCAGTAAGTTGGTGTTAATAAAGATATTAAAAACTTGCATGCTCAAAGCTTGTAATATGTGTGATTAATCTGCAACTGTGAATTTATTTGCATAGTGCTTCACAAACTTAAGCACTGTTACGAACAACAATCCAATTATTTTGGCAGAGATTTGCATCTACCATTTCTAGTTTTTGAGCCAAGTCAGTCATGCAACATCCCAGAAATTGAACTTAGATCTTATTGGAATACTGTTAAGAAACAACTTTCTGAAGCCATAACCTGATGCATAGGTTATGTTTACTCAGCTTCCTTCTGACAGATCAAGAATGTTCATCTTAACTACTGGCCAGCCACAGTTTGTCATTCCTTTTAGGATCACCTCTAGGCCAACCAGTCAAGTCAGTGAAAACAACTGTTTAGGGGTTTTAGAACAACTCACTCATGAGGTTTTTTTGACTGGTTTTTTTCTGTTTGCCACTTGCTAAGTGGTAAGTTTAAATTTCAAGCTCTGAACTTTTACAGCATTATTCCTAGGCTTAAACCACCATCTGTAGCTCTTAATTCCATGAAGTAGTCCTAATGGACAGTGCCATTTGGACTATCCTCACAGGCAAGCATTTTCTTCACAAAAAGACTGCACAATTAAGATTAAATACTTCAAGATGCTCATAAATGCCATTTCTCTACTGCTACAAAATTAGCAAGTAAAAAAAAAAAATCTGTTGAGGAATACTGCAATTGCACTGTCAAACTAGTACAGGAAAAAGCTTAACATGCTTTAACTTGAGTGTCAATTTTAAAATGAAAACAACCATTTTAAAAACAAGTTTCTGCCAGTTAATCTAAAAAAGCTCAAAAGAACATGCATTGAAACTTCAACAGAAGAGATGAAAGCCAATTACTCTTGTACAATAGAATTAAAATGAGTTAGTAGCAAAATAAGGCCTGCTAATAAGCCATTTCAAATATAATTCTATTTTTCACCTAACAGGGTTCATCAACAAAACTGGATGGCAGTTGTACAAGTAAAAAAATCACAATTAGTCAAACATCATAGAAGAAATTCAACACAGAACTGGACTGAAGAGTTCTGAATTTTATTAGTTGAGAATATGCTATGCGTATGGCCATGCATGTTGGGTTTTGCTCTACAGGGCCAGCTTTCAGATGGAGGGTCACCCAGCACTCTTTCAAAAGAGCACATTTCTATCCACACAAACTTGTAGGCCAACAGCACAGAAGTCAGTCAACACTACTTACAATTATTTCCCAGTATGAAAGGATAGACTCCAGATCTCATATAAAATGGGATTTCAGATTGCATCGAGTTAGTCACTAGTTCTATATTGGGACCAATTCAGCTTCCGAGTAACAACTATTCCTGTCCAGATGTAGACTATTGAAGTTCTACATGCAACAGCCATAGAAATTCGGGTGGGCACAAATTCCTTCCAGCCTATAGATGGAAGGGAACAGCTAGCTTGGCAGCAGCTTTATTATTTATTGCCACTTCTGAATAAGGTTGTTGCCAAGCAACATGATTTTCTTTAGCATCATACTTGGGTTAAATGGCAGGTGGGATAAACACCTAAGGTCTTAATAGAATCTAAAGGAAAAACTCAATATTAAGAACTTCAAATATTAGTTACTCTGAGAAGTTCAAGAAATCTATATGAGCATAGAGACAAAGCAACCTGAACAGGTTACCCTACAACTCACAGTTCAAACTAACGGTTTGTTGGTTTGGTTGGTTTTTGTTTTTTTAACTTAATGTTTATCAATTTCTTTGAAGCCTTTCAAAAGGCTCTGCTGCACCTGCACAGATGCCTTCTGCTAAAATCTAGCATAACATGCAGGAATGGATACAACTAAGTACTACATATTTATTTAGTTAAAAAAAAAAAAAAAAAAATTGGACTATTTTCTTTTTTGTTCCTCCATGTTGGCATAGTAACCCTACTTTTGCATATCCAGCACTGCAAGAGATCTTATCCCTTTAAAGCAGTTAGTATATTTACTCAATTTATGCCACTTCCTTACACTTGTGCATCTTCTGCTTCAAAAGTGAATCTAGCTTTTGCCTTCTAGAATCAAGTAGCACATGATCCTCATGGGTTTATAGACAGCCTGGAAACTTAAAGAGACGTTGCTGAAACCTTTGCAAGTTCACGCTGCATTAACACCTATTAGGAGTGATAGGTATGTATTATGTACTGCATAACACTTAAATTGTTAAATAAAAATAGTTCTTACTGAAATGACATGCAAACATGGGCATTTTTCAGTTCTGAAACACTGAAGTAGTGCTTCAATACATCTTGTCTGCAGCAAAATAAGTGTTCCTGAAGAGTAATCTGTTTAATTTCATAAATTGAGGCTTTATTTGATGCTATGGCATCAATACATGACAAAAGTTACTCACACATGATGATGCAGCTGACATAATTATCTAATGTATTATGCAACATGAGAAACAACCTTATGGAAAGTCACAAGCATAGGAAAGATCATAGAACTAAAGTGTACAGGTGAAAAGAATTTTTTTCTATTTCCACATTTTTTCCCTCTTCAGTCAACCTTCATTACTTTTTGATATGGAGAACCTGACCTGAGTTAACAAGAAATATTCCACTAGGCTTAGCGCTAGGAAAGAATCATAAGAATTATGGGAATTTTTTTTGTTGCTGTTTATTTTTTAAAATAAGCGCTAGTTTGCTATACCAGCGTGTTCCAGCATAAAGGACATTCATTAGCCCTCAAGTGCCAAAAAGTCTTGATCACTTTGCCTTTAGTTTCTTTGAAGGGAAAACCATAGTTCTGCTCACTTACGACTCATGTCATCTGAATGCCTAATAATTGACATTTGCACAGTGTCTGCCATGACTTGTTACTTGCACCGCTTACCATGTAACAACACAGCAGAATATAACTCAAGAGCACATCACTAGTGTCCAAAAATACTGTGCCCAAATTCTATTATTGAGATACATGGCATTTCAAGATATTTCACCTTTTTTCTACCTTTACATTTCTCCCTCTTAGGAATGATTCCAGCTGCACTTTGAAAACAGCCTCCTCTTGTTTATCTTAGAAACAAGATAAGGAATTCTTCAAGTTGGCCCAGGTAAGTGAAAGCTTGCCCATTAATCAAATTGAATTCTTCAGAAAAGTTATGCTGGATCAATCCTGCATTTCTCATCTGCTTTCCAAGACCGCGTTAGAGCTGAAGACATAACGCAGAACTGCTTTTCCTCTTAAAGACAAAGCCCAGTCATTGGCAGCATGCAGGCTCCTATCAGCTAAAGTACTAGCGATAAAGTGCAAGAGAATGACAGTCAACAGTCGTTCCTGCCAAGTCACCTCTTCTGCTTCTTCCAACCTGGCTGACTTTTTGCTGAAGCTTTCAGCTTCCTTTCCCTACCTAACCACTCCCTGAAGACTCTTTAAATTCTTTCTCCCGAGATCACTGCTCCTGTACTTTACCCTACTACACCTCACTGCAAGGAACCGTGTAAAGCAACTAAGAACTGGCAAGCTGGAAAAAGTTAAGGTGACCTTGAAAACTGTATCTCTAGCAGACCTCAAAGGTCAAATACCTGCTTACTAAGTGTAAGCATGCCCAGGACCAAAAAAGTTACAGAGCAACAGTATCTGCCCAAAAACTACTGCTTCTTCCACTGTACACAGTCTTAAAGTAACAAGGAATGTTAGTATGGGACATGACTTACAGCACAAGCTTCAGATAAAAAACAAAGAAGAAACAAAAAAAACCCCACCAGTAGAGAGATGGAAGTTCAATATGACTCCATGACTTTAAAAGGGTCTGCTCTGTGGGTGTCTTGAACGCACTGCAGAAGGACCTTCACTGCTGAGTGTGTTTAGCTATTTATCTTCTTGAGAACTAGAGGTTTTCTGCTATTGCAAATAATAAAACCTTGCTTCGTCCTTAAGTGTTCCAGGAAAAAGTCAGTATTCATCTAATATACAATCCACTTGAGATTTATAGTATTTGAGCAACAAAATACATTCTCTTTAAAAGAAGAGATCAAGTCATGGAAGTCTGGATACTGCAAAAGTAAAATTCTTTCCACATTGGAGGATGAAGGTAACTCCACTTCTTAACGTGTGCCACTAAGTAATCTAATGACCAGTTACATCTCTAGAAACCAAAAGCATCCAGCTTTTGCTACTTTATAAGTAGACACATGATTTGGTAGCAGCCATTTTTTCCAGGCACAGAATAGTGGAAAGGGTAGAAAAAAAATAAGGGTATATCTTGCTGCTGTAGTACTGGAAGAATAGGCAAGGGTAGGTGTTTTTCTAATCCTGTTGCAAGTTTACAGTGATTTCTAGCCATTTAACTATTGTTTAATTTTTTAAAAAGTCATGTATCTACGCTAAATTAATAATGCAATTTCAAAGTGCTGTATCCAAGACTGGCTCAACCCCAACATCTATGCACCAGAAATTTCAAGTGCTATGCATCTGCAGGGGTGTTAATGAGCACAGGCCTTAGCTTCTGAGTAACCAACATCAGACTCTCTCTTGCTCCTAGTGGTGTCCAGAACCATTGCCCAGTACTATTTTAAAATTGCTTCTGAACTGCCTGATCCTGTGGCACTTGGACTATTATCCATCTTTTAAAAGGAGTAGTTAAGTAGCAGGTAGAAGTTGTACTCCTTTCTTACAGCTTCTCAGCTGTTTTATTGGGGATATCTTGGAGCTGTCTGTTGAAGGCAGTCCTAACAAAGCTTCTAACTGGGAACTTTCAGTCTTTAGAAACACCTTTATAGTCAAACTGTTTATGTATAGAGCCCTCCAGCACTCCTGTCACAAGAAGCGATAGCTAAACACACTCCACAGAGAACATGCTGGAATTCAGTTTTGATAGCAAGTAAGTTATTATTAATTCCTGACATCCACTGTCATGCTGAAAGTGTGCAACAGAGGAAAACTAGAAAAATAAAGTGAACAGGTGATCTTAAACATGGTTAATAGTTTCTAAATCAGAAGATTTTTCCATTAACCTGGGCTGGTATAGTGTTGAAAAGAAATGGCAATTTCTGACATGCTGTTGAGAAGCCTCCTGCTCCATGGGAGTGACAAGAAAACTGACAACATACGGGGGAAATTTATTCTTACTTAAGTGGTTAGCAGCTAACAGTAGAGACTGGAAGAGCATAACTAATCTACATGTTTCCTTTACATTAGTTGTATAGCTGGCATTTAGTACAAGGTCACTGCCACTTTAATTCACTGTTAATGCTATGTGAACT
>VYZV01020545.1:1395-17328 GCA_013401275.1 Pandion haliaetus | reverse complement strand
TGGAGCAAGCACAGCTCAATCTTTACAAGTTTGTCTTTACTTTACAACACTTGTTAAAAAGCCACCAAGAAACCACATGTAGGTATTTTCGCAACTGGTTCCTTGGGAGAGCTCTACTCGAGACTGACTGCACAAGCTGAGGTAAGTCAAAACACCATTCTGAAAGAATGTAACAGTATATTAAAAATGCAGCACTCTGGTATCTCATTACTGCACAGCAGGGAGACAGCTCACTGCTAGACTTGAAATAAGCAACTGTTGGCAAACTTTTAACTTCTATTAGCTTATTCTTCAACGCATTTTTGTTATCCAGTTATGTTATAGATCACAATACAGTGAAATTACAATTATCCAGCATGGCAATCTATACTTACTCTTCATATGGGAAGGATTAAAACCAATGCTTTATTGTATAGTAATATTAAAGTAACAATACTAATAGCAAATCCATGTTCCAAGGTAGCTCAGAGCAGAAATGGAAGTCAAGTTTCTTTTAGGTCCAAGAGCCAGACCTCGCAAGGAGGCAGAATTTGACCTACTGTATTTTTTGTAATGCTACAGTCTAGTTCGCCTGCCAAATGCCTATCTAGTCACCTTGCAGTATGCTGCAGGCAACTTATTACCCTACCTCAATCATCTCCTGTTAGCACAGAAGTGTACATTTTCACAAGTTGTAATTCATTTGCTGGATAACCAATGTTGCATTTGGGAATATACTAGGTATACAACAAAATATACAGTGTACTCTATATACCACTACAGTGTACTGTACTGAATATACAGTATATGCCAGAATGCATAGAATGTACACTACCAGTGAGACTAAGAAAGGAGGATCGTTTGTTGGTGACACGTATTCCTGAGGTTCATGTGTCATTTAAAGTGCCAGTTTGAGGCGAGTTTGTTATTCACATTTTCCTAGCTATACTAAAGTGCAGCAATTCTTCCAGCTTCCTCCTCCTCCTACTTCATAGTTCCCGCATTAACTTGCTGTGGGCCAGAAGAGATTTGCAGATGAGGAAGAAGCTCAAGTAGCAGGGTTACACATCTGTTACACATCCTCCCACAAATCCTGGGTGGAAGGAAGGTCCAGCCTCCTGCTTGGAACAACATTACGCCCAACACCAGATCAGAGCAGTCATGGCTTTGTCTAGTCAGGTCTTGAAAAATCTACAGGCATGGAGAGTCCACTAACTCACATTGTGGATCTGCTCCAATACTGCCCTAACCTCCAAGTAAAATAAGTTTTTTCCTCATGGCCAATCAACCCCTGAAGCTGCAACCTGTTGTTATTACCCTTCACTATAATCAACTATCATTTCCAAGAATATTTTGGCTCTGCTCTGTAACTCCCCTTCAAGTAGTTCCAAGCCAATACTAAGAGTCCCCTTTAGCCTCTTCTTTGCCATATGACAGAGGCCCAGCTCCCTCAACCTCTCTGCACAGATCTAGATCATTGTGCTCTAGATCACTGGAGTCCTGGTAGTCCTCTGCCAACCCCCTCTCCCTTAAACAGGGGAGCCCAGAACTGGATGCAGTATTCCCAGCGTGGCTTCACCTGCACTAATTAGAAAGCTCTATAGTACCTATGAGATTGCACAATTTATAATGACTACTGGCTTCATCCTGCAGATTTAGTTTAAATAAGTAAATAGAAAAACAACCCTTAACACAGGCTCAAAGGTTTTCTCATTACCAGATGAAACATTAATGGAAATTTCAGTATTTTCACAACAAAGCCATTCCAGTTCTCAATCTATGCGTGTCTGACATGGTGTTTAGCGATTATTTAAGAGTTTACAAAATTTTTAAAAGAGAAAAAAAAAAAAAGGCAAGATCCCAGTGCAGAAACAGGTCATCATACCTGGACTCCCACCAGCAGTAAAGCAGACAACCTTGAAGCTTACTAAGTTACCAAAATGCTATTCTGAAAGATAAGGCTGAAGTATATTTGATGAGGTTAGAGATAATCCTGGCCAAAGAAAAAAAATTAGTTGTCCTTTTCCACTGTGGCATAAGAGAACTAGGTGCATTACTAGTAAATTTTAAAGTTTTCAGTAATTCAGAAGAATAAAAACACCTAAGTTCCAAACTACAGGTGCTTTGTCCAAAAGTGCAAAGAAAAAAACCAAGTAAATTAGCTTTCAATTGCAGTGTGAATCAGTATTTTACAATATTAATGGCTCTTTACTCTGCATAAACGAGAAACGGCTTAAAAAAAGTTAGTTAAGAGGCCTGAGCTCCTTCAAACATCTCAAAAGCTTGTGTTGCAGTACTTGGTAATGACAAACCAAGACAAATAGGATGCAAACAAAAACTGCAGAATAATTAGTCCCAGGCATCCTAGAATAGACAACCCTAGTCTTGCTTTCTGGGTAGGATTACATTTCAGTTAATAAAATTGACACTTCTGGAAAAAAAAAAAAAAAAACCAAAAAAACCAAAACACCACCAAACACAAAACCACCTCAATTCAACAGATTAAATAGGAATATGCAAATCATGGTCTACATGACAGCCATAGCGATCCTCTCATAATGAAGTGACTGAGATACAATGTCATCTTTAACAAACTAAAGCTAAGAACAGAAACAGGGAATGCAGAAGCCACTGCTACCCAGTATTAGCATTCGTAGCAGAAGCAGCATGACTCAGTGTAGCATTCCTGCCGTGAGAAGGCTGATGAGTTCATTAAGCTGCCACACCAGATCTCCTAAGATTACACCACAGTGGGTTTACAACTATGTAAGTTAAATCACATTTACTGGCCTAATTCCTTGTCTTCACAGGACAGGAGTGAACATTGCCTACATTTATTGCAGTCCTCTTCAGATCACCAGCTGCTAGTACTGCCTGGAACAGGCTTAGCTCAAATTTCAGAGAGCTGGTTAGGTATTCCTATTTGAAAGCAGTTAGCCCTCTACTTCTATTTTCATATTATTATTCTAAACAGACAAGGAAGATTTTAATAAGATATGTTAAGAGTTGTCAGAGGTAATCACACTTGCAGCAGAACTAATTTGCCACCATTGGCTTTAGATGCATTTTTGTTGTAAAATATATTTTTGATCCTCCCCCTAATGATCTGGGGCCTTTGCTTTATGAACAGAAGAGTTTTCTGCCGTCACCTTGCCAATAAGCACATGAGCACTTCTAGTTCTTCTGTTTTAAAGGGCCTACCCTACCTGTTCACCTTCAGTCATCCCCTTCCTGCTCACTTTTAGTCACATAATCCTGGCTCCCCCCAGCTTTGCAGTCAGGCCCTTATAAGCAGCTTATACTATTATGCATATGCCTGGAAAAAGGAGTAGCCTGTGCTGCGAAGGGATGCCTGACTGTCAGGTCAGCAGAAGCCTGGGAGTGAGCTGGGAACATTCTGTGCTAGCAGAGAAAGAGCCAGGTTTCAGTTCAGCCAGGCAAGACGACGGAGACTGCAAGAAGAGATGCTGACAGTGAGGTTTCTCTACCTCCCCATGAAGTAGCTCCAGCAGGGGCAGCTGGAGCTGCCTGCCCAGCAGCGGCAAAATCTGGCTGAAGATCCAGAAGATCACTGGATGGTTTGGAAGAGCTGCCAAGAAAAGGAAGAGAGATATCAAATACTGGAGGAATTTGTCCATTTCAAACAAGTTATTATTAAAAAAAAAAAAAAAAAAGAAGGAAAAAGTAGGAATCACCCTTAGTTTGGATGACTCATGAAACCATGGAGAGACGCCTTTTTTTCAGGCCTTAGGACTGGAGCTGTGGCCATAAACACCTCTACTGCAGTAAGTGCCAAGAATACATTACACCCAGGACTGGACCTTAACTTACTTCCATTACTTGATAATGACATTATAACAGATCTATGAGACTTTTATAGTCCTAAAAAACCCAAACAAGCAAAACAAAAAAAAACCAAACAAACAAAAAAACCAAAACCAAAACCCAAAATCCCAGGTGGTCCCTAAGAACAGAGCAAATAACTGCTGCAACTGAAAACAGCTCTATTCTACTTCAGTATTTCATTGTGCCATGTCAGAAAGCAAAAAACCTGCATTTCCAGGCAATAAACAGGAATTAAGTAAATGACAGTTGGTAAAACTTCTGTGGCTTAAGCCAGCCAGATACTTGCTTAGGAAACAAGATCTTGTTCATTTAGAACATTTAAATAATAAACTGAAGAAAGAGCTTCTATTGTTAAGTACTTCACCTGAAATTTAACTGAAGTTAGTCACATCTTCAGACTTTCAGTTCAAGCTGAGAGCTTTTACATGTCTAGAGTTGTTTCATTTCTGCTCATTACAATGAGCAACAGCAGTTTGTTCTGGTTTTGACTTGATAGCAAGGTTCAGATTTTCTCATTGGTCAAGTGTTTATTTTTTATTTTAACCTCCAGAAGTTCATTGGTTTTTTGCTTCATTAGCTGATTTGAACAGCAAGAAAAAGGAATCTTAATTCAGCAATTTTAGAAACAAAATGCTGAAGGTCGGCAAAGACTACTTTGGATTTGGACATTATTTCAGTCTATTCAATTAAGTGTATGTTGGGAATGGTACAACATCACTACTACACCGAAAGCAAATCAGAGTAGCTGCAATTACTATTATTTTTTTTGTTAGAGCTCCTTTGTGATCTGTACTGGTAGAATAATGTAGCCCATTCAATACTGATGTACACTACCTGTAAATTAAGCAAAATCTTGCAGGCAAGCCTCCTGTTAGAAGTGTGACTTTGGCATCTACATCAAGCTCAGTAACTCAGAAATGCTTTTTAACTTACCTGACTGGAGCAGCTGTAGATGAAGTTGCAAATAGATCAACTGGAGGAGATGTATCAACAGTTTTAGCTGGAGTAGAACTAGGAGATGTAACAGTTGTGGCTGGAGAAGACTGGAGAAATATTTTAAATATACAAATTCAATGTACCAGCATTTCTCCACAAACAACTCATGCCCAGATTCACGTACTTTAAAAATCCAATTTTGACATCAGGTGTTCTTATCGCAAGCTGTTCCCCCCTTTGAAAGAATTTAAGGAAGACTGGGCTAAGTTTTCAGAGGGTGGTAGAGTTGAGAAACTCCAAGGTGACTCCACCTAGCAATGTCTGGCTCGAGGAAATGCCTATTGCACACATTCAGAGCACCTGCAGACACCAGCAGCCAGTCTCATGTGAGCTTTAGTCCCTTGGGTTCAAGACTCACCCAACAACTCGGCAACTAACTCAGAGACTTGTGACCTGGAGTTGCCTTACCTGCCTTTTAAAACCCCCATTAGGGTAACTAACAGTTCCTATGTGTCAAAGGATTCTCAGCAAGTTCCAAGAAAATAGTTTGCTCCCCAGCAAACTCCCTCCTCTCAGTTTTAAGACCATCCTGAAGACAGGAGGAACAAGTATTTTTGTAGGTTTGTTTCTACATGCGTCAGACCCTTCATTTCATCCAGAGTGAAATATCTGTTTATCCACAACAGCACCGTAGTACTCTAACCACAGAAATGATGGGAGAAAAGAAATGGTTAGAAACTAAGTTAGAAGTGTGTCTGTAAACCTTCAGACTGAAGAGAGTTTAAAGAGCCATCAACAGTGCTAACGGTTAAGTCCTTGGGAAGATATAAAAGACAGCTCAGCCTATGATTTTGCTTCATTAGCTCCTCCAATTCTGGATAAAGATACTTTAAGTATGGCAAGGACAGACACCCAGGAGAGGATATTGCAACTCTTCTGTACACTTGGAGACTCAAGTTACCTTGAGGAGTGTCAATTTAATTCTAAAAGGTACTACGAGCTTTGTTACAGCATCTCACACGCTACAGAGATCCTTTTCCTAACTAACAAAAACAAGTACTATGTTTAGTACTGTTTGCCATTCTGACCACTTCCAAGAAGGAATGGCAAATTTGAAGTGATTCTCTTCTGAGTTCTGCTTCTGCCGTCCCATCAGCACAACTCTAGCAGAAGACGGATAAAAGCTTTCTAGATTCTCCTCAAGACTTTAAAGGTTTGAGATTAGAGTGGTCCAAATTCTTCATGTAAATCAGTGAAGACAAGGTTAAAGTTGAAAGAACACTTTCTCAGCCATCATGTAGTTCTCACCAACTGCTATGTTTTGAACAAGAGAGTTTTTTGGTTGTTATGTTGTGGGTGTTTTTTAAAGGGCTTTTTGGAGGGAAATTTAAGAGCTTTCACTAGAGTCAATCATTGGACTGCCTCCCTCAGATTCCGAAGTTTTCACTGAGTTTTTCCTGCACAACGCCCATTACTAGACACAGAACTATGGCACCTGGCGACGCTTCAGGGATGTCAGGAACTACTGTTACTACCACCATAAAGCCCATTAGTTTATCCGACACAAACCAAGATGGTTTCACTAGCAACTCTTGCTTTAAATTAAGGTGAGCAGTCTCACTAATAAAGGTCAATTCTGAAACTAGGTATATCAGATGAAAATTTTCTTCCTGGCTTTTCACATGAATGTAGTTTTAAAAGAGTCAGAACTTCCTTCTAAAAAGCTGCAAATGGAGTGACGAATTTGGAGGAGAAACAGTATGGAGTAAGTTTCTCACTGACATGAGGATTAAGAAAAAAAGAAAAAAAAAAGAGAAGTTGAGATAAAGATATGTGTATCTCTTATATCTTCACAAAGTGTCATCAGATCCTAGCAAAGCTGCTTAGCATCCTGCACTGGTATAACCACTATAGCCCTTCAGAGCAGTGAAGCGCTTTTATTGGGCCATTATTTACAAGGCCATTAAAAGATGTAATTTTGTCAATTAGGTAGGGCCTAGGTGGCAAAGTCGAAAAAGCAGATTAGGAGATGGAAATTCAACTCTTTATGCACTTAAGATGTTCTAAAGCATATCACCTGAACAAGAATTAACTAGTACAGCAAGTGGCAGTATTTACCTTGCTCAGAGGAGAAGGAGCCCCAGATCTAGAAAAAAAAGGGGGGTTTCACATAAGTACACTTTTGGAAACTATGTTTCTGGTCATCAGAACTCCTGCAAAAAGACCAAAAACTAAGCATGACAGCTTTCTGAAGATCTCTACAATCGCATGCCCTCCCCATTTCTCAAACTTCCTTGTGCCACTTTAGACAAGGAATGCAAGTTTTTACTTCAAATCTTAAATGAATCTTTTAAGCTAATTGGTATCAGAAGATTATTCTGCCTTTTAAAAATTAACTCTACTAAATGGAGGAAAGGCAGAGATGCATGCAAATGTCTTGCTTTTGGGCCTACAGGAGCCAGTAGGGAAATGTTACCAGGGTAAGATGTCACCATATTATAAAATCATGCAGCAGCAGCAGAATAACACCAATATGGAAGCAGTTATCTAACATAAGTCTTCTGAGGATGTGTCAGCAAATTTTCAAAGTCTACTGTTCTTTCAAAGAAAGTCAGAGTTACTTTAAAATAATGATATTTAAAAGCATGGAAGTGGTTGGAAAGTCCAAGCTGAAAGTTTTCCCACATGCAAGAAAAATCACACTAAAACTAAATGACAGAGCCTTAATCTTAAGTTAAAATTTACGTCAGTGCATTTGTTTACTTTCATCTTTATGAGGTATGAAAATACTGCTACACATTTTTAGAGCTGCTTTGATCTAAGAGACAAAAGGAGGAGTTGAAGTTAAAACTGCACCAGTATTGAACTAGCATCCATCCTATAGGCTACTTGAATTAGATGAGTCCTAGGAGCTGTAGAACCGATTAAAAGATCTGGAGCTATGACAGAAATGACCAAAAATAACTCAATGACTATATACAAAAGCAATCAACAGTTTAGGTACAATTTCAAGATGACATCTATTTGTAACTGTTCAAGCCATCTTAAAAAAAACATAACCATGTCTGCATGCAAGTGATATATAAAAATATGCACTTACCCTTCACTAAATTGCAAGGAAAGCAACAGTAAAAGAGAAAACACAGGTTTAGCTTAATCCTTCCTAGACTTAGCCATGACAAGTATCTAGTAAGAACATGCAAAGCCATTAGAAAACAGATTTTGATGATAAAAGCCTTAGCAGCAGGGAAAAAAGAGTTTCTTCTAGGAATCTTCCATAGTTAATTTTAATTCATTTTGGAAAGTGTCTAGTTCAGTGTGTTGCTTCCCCCCACCCCCCACTAAGGAAAAAAAGCTGCCACTAAGACAACTTTGTAAGGGAAAGGAAAAGCCTAGTCTTACCAGTACAACTAAGCGACAAAACGAGGTTGGGGGAGGCAAACCTAAACATCAGCTAGTCTCACATTGTTATTATTATTATGCCCTGATACATGGTACAACATATATACCTACTTGTTGCCAGGTTTTTTTCCTTCCAGTGAGTTTAGATGTTGCTCAAGGGTCTCCATGAGACTGCTAGGAGCCTTGAAAGCAAAGAGAAAGACACACTTCTAAACATATTGCATTGACCTAAGGATACTTTGAAATCCAGCACCAATTTCCCTGAAGTCCACCATGTGTATGCTCATGCTGCTATTTTATTTACACCACTGTGAAAATAGTGGATTTCCATGCTAGAAGTATTCAGATGAAGACAGCTTTTGAAAGATAATAGTGTCCAAATTTGCAGAGAGAAAACATTTACCTCTACTGAACAGCGCCTCAAGCCCAAATCCAGGATGTGCGGCTCATCATGCTTTGAGTCAGTGTTAGACACTGACAACAGCACAGGCATCCACAGGGTTTTTAAGAGTAATAGGTTCAAGGTCATCCTTTCAGTTTTGCTTTTAGTCAGACCTCCAACACCTCTTTCATGACCAGGGGCTTAGATAATATTTACAGTCTAAATAAAACAAACTAAAAGTCCTTTCCAATGCCCCCAAAAGCAGCTACCTGTTGTTCAAGACTCCCAACATCACAAAACCTTACAGATGTTTCTTCTCCAAGTGGCAGCCAGGCACAGGTTATTGAGCCCAACAGCTAACTCAAAATAAGGGAAGATTACTATTTTAGACATCTACAAAAAAACTAAGCTTTTTCAAGCCTCCCTAGTCTTAGGTTTTATTTGAAGCAATCTTTTTGTGGTCAGGCGATACCCCCAGACATGCATTTGCTGTGACAATGGTAGGTAGCAAAAGTAGTCCTAAATGCAAATGACAGTATGCTTAGCGACTCTGGTATAAAAATAGAGTCCAGGTAAGTAGACTCCTATGAGGAAACCCCTGAGAGATACAGTAGGATATAACTGTCAAGGATTTCATCAGGGTTACCAGTTCATCAATGGTACAGTCTCTAAAGGGGAAATAAACTGAGCAGTAAGGTAACTTAACACATGCAAAAATTGAAAATGCTCAAAAAATACTTAAACTCAAGCCATTATTTAAGGATGTTCCATGTACATACGCAATTCAGAAACATTTTAACCACTGCTGCTTTTATAGGCCTATTTATTCGTTTTCAACTAATTTGAGCACAGAAAGAATTTGGTTAAACACAAGTGACTTAGTTACAAGAATTCTCCAGCAGCAAGACAAAGATGAGTAAAGGCTCTCTTTTGCTAAAAGAAAAAAAAAAATTCAGACTTCTACATATTCAAAAAAAGCTATAGCAGAAAACTGTTTCAAAAAAAAAAAAAAAAAAAAAACCCAACACATTATTTTCTGTTACTTCTACACACTTTAAATAGCTTTCCAATACATTATTCACAGGTTTCTTAAAAGCCAACAAGGTAATATGAAACTTACCTATCAAACAGAATTCACAGAGAAAGCTTCAAAAAACTTCTACCCAGATGCAATGATTTGGAAATTAAATACTGTCTAGTATCCAATTTAGAACACTGAACATTGCTTAATTTCTTCTAGATACTGCTTCAACACTAGACTAATCTATCAGTCAGCATCATGGTGGAAACTTAGATATGGCTTCCCCACCAGCTACGTGGGGCAAAACCGCCATACTCTAAGAATTGCTAATAAATAAAAATGAGCCAAGCTCTTCATCTGCCAAGACGCGTCCGCAGCCTCCAAAACCTTGCAGCCAAACTAGAAAGTCCAAAGATGACAGTGATCAACTTGTATTTCAGTACTGTGACCACCTGTTTGTATTTACAGAGTATGTACACACATCAAGTGTCAACACAGCCAACCTCTTGTGGAATACTACTGACTATTTGTGTGGCTTGCTTTAGGAATTTAGGTATACCGTTGATATTATATACAATTATATATAACTTATTAGGTGAAATTCAGTTTTATTATTCACCTTTTATTTATTTCTCACTGAAATACACTGCTTAGGTCTTATACACAATCTACAGCACATTGCAGATTAGCTTTAGCAAGTAGGTCCCAAGCAGCCTTTGGGAGAACACAGCCATGAGGGACTACTTGAGAAGACCACCAAAGTGGTCAGGCAGTTGGACTAGATGATCACTGTAGATCCCTGCCTTGCAAAGGAACTATTCTATTATATTTTAAACCATTGGTTCATGAGGTGAAAGGGCCCCTCCGGTAGCAGTCAGTAAGGTGCCGCTGAGCGAGTGCGGCATTGACTGATGATGCAGAACAGGGCTTGCGCAGTCCCAGCAGGCAGCCTTTCCAGCAGGCTGACACAACACAAGCAGAAGCAGGTAAAACCTACAGGAATTTATACAGCGTATTTCATTAACTGAGTTTAAGGTGAGCTCTTCTGGTTCAAGGACTTAGTTCATGACTGACTGGACCGTGTTAAAAAAGAGCCCCTGAGGTACAGAGTTAGGTTAACATACTACTTCAGCTATTTCAGAATTAGGTTTGGTATTCCACATGCTGCTAGAAGTCTAAGTTTTCCTCTGCTAAAAGAGTGGCCAGACTTCATAGCTCCATAGCGTGTGAAACCCATAAAGGTTAAAACTCTCCACCTTCACATCGTATCTCACTTTCAGACCTTTTTAACTGGCTTTTTAACCAAGAGAACCACTATTTTGATGCTGATTTAAACCAGGCTTTCAAGAGGCTTTAAAAAAATACACATTCATAGGTTATGAAAGCATAGGATTTACAACTGTTAAGCTGCTCTTCTGTTCCAATTTTACTGGCATCAAAACTGCCACGAGTGAACTCTTCAGCTTGGATTTCTTCCTCCAAGTAAATATTCTTTCCACATTAAACACAAAACCAGGCACCCGGGCCAATTTGCAAGTGATACTGAAAGTGGACCAACACAACAGAATTAAAGCAGTACAGCATAAGTGAATTTTGATGTTAAAAGTTTTTATGCATACTGACAGAGAAGTTCAGCAATCAAATCACAACTTCTGCATTTAAACTTCAAGTTCACTGTACGCAGACCAAGTGCTAACGCTGCTCTGAATTTCATCTCTGGACCAACACTGTGTCAGGGAGAGATTATGAAGCAAGTCACACAATCTCTAAGCAGCCTGTCATCAAAAATGAACTTGAACTACAACCTGTGAAAATCTGTCCTTTAGCAAGTAAAGAGCAGAACAGTCTACCTTTCAACTATAGGTCAGAAGTCATCATGAAAGATGATGCTTTAGTTATACCAGTCTTCAAAAATAGCTTTGGGCAGTTCTTATTTGCAAGTTGGGAGGGCTTGGAAATGTTAGGTGGTATGACTTCCTACCAACATTTACATTCCTGGTGTGCCTTCTAATTACATAACTCTTAGTTATTACACAGATCCAAAAGGACTACAAGAGAAGCTTACCTGTGTAAGATCAGGAATATCACCTTTGTCAATTCCAACTTGCTGTGGATATAAAAGAGGTAAAGCATAAGTGCATTATTCCACTACAGCAGGCACTAATTTTGACTAGAACTGTGGTGCACTCTTCAACGTATAATGTGCTTCATCTTTAGAAAAAGACTACAAAGTTAGCAAGTGCAGATGCCCATCTTTCCACTAGCTACCTTCAACAACCTGCAGTAGTCTTTTTTTTTTTTAAATAAATATCCATTTAAAAAAAAGCAAGAAAAAAGGGGAGAGTTACGTTCCACCCAGGTAAAGTTCATACTGCAAGTCAGGCAGGGCTTTTTGGTCATACACTGTTGTCTCAGAAGGCAACATTAGTGAACTGCCGAACACATATTATACAGATACCTGACTGTCCTAATGAAGTTCTCTGAAATTCAGCCAGTGAGCAAATCCTAGAAGACATCACTTTAAGAAAATGCTAAAGCTCAAGTCACTTTGTTGTTCTGCCCTTCTCTCCTAGCATTTCAAATACAGCAAGATGAGGTCTGAGTCTGCAATCTTCTATTAGTTGTCCTGTTGCTTTGCTATGGCTCTTCAGAGTGCCTGGTGGTTTAGCTTTTGCAGAACAAGCTCCACTGCACCTAGTGATCCTGAGGTATAGTCACTATAATCCCTGTCCTGCAAAGCTGACCTACAGGTGTCTGTGAAATACTTCACTCCCTCAAGCTCAACATTCATATCAGACATTACATGCCATTCAGGAGTCTAGCAGACTCCTTCACAGTTAAGTAAATTAGCAAAGAAACAAACTTTTTATTCAGCTCATTACTGCTGTCCATTATAATGAAGCATGAAACATGGAAAATGTGCATCTTGTGCCAAGAAACCAACTACCACAAATGAAAGCCCAGCAAAAGAGTTAATTAACCATGTAATATTTGTATTATCCACATAAGAGGATGATAACAAGGATCAAAACCAGGAAAATCTCACATCCCAGTTAACTTGTAGCTGGCTGCAAAGACTTACAAAGCAGACTTACAAAATCATTATGCTTTTATTCCTAATTGCTGTATCTTCCTCTAATCTTCAAACCCATCCTAGAAGCATGAATTTATTACAGCGTTTCCAAGAAATACAGATATGGTTGAAGTCATGGCATCTGTTAAGTTACCAGGAAAGTTGAAGCTGGCTGCACAGCAGAGACCTGTGGAAGTCCTAAGCAGGGCTTAACTACTTCAAGAAGAGCTGAACATGCAGATCCAGGAACTTCTATACTGCCTCACATTTATACATAGTGAGTCAGATGCTTAAAAAGTGCAATTAATATTTTTATATGGGTGCTAAAAAATTCACAAAATACTTAAGTGCCAGACTCCAGACGACTAGAAGTCACTTACCTCCGCAACTTTAAGAAACTCTGATACTCTGGTCATTCGAGTAAGAAATCGTTTGTAGATTTCAAGAGCATCTTTACATTGTCCCTTTTTCATTTCAAAAAATTTCTCTAGAGAAATAATTTGGCAAATTTCAGTTAAGATTTCTTACATTAGGTCTGCATTCATCAGAAACTCTAGTTTTCAGGAAAATCACATTTCAAAAGTATTGCACTCTAACATTTTTCTACTTAGACACTAATCTAGTGGCGTTCCTAGTCCTTAGTAGAATTTAGAAGTTGGGCTTGCTGAGCTGCTAAAGAATTATATAGACCAGAAAATTGCACACCAACCAGCCGTAGCATTGTGTGTGATATGAACCAGCTGTTTAAAGATAAAAAGTAAGCAGGTGAAGTAGCTACCAAACTTAAAATTCAAAGTAATTAAGGATACTTAAACGTATATTAATATATGTCCTCTCCCAAGTTGTCTTCACTCTAAAGAAGAGTACTTTTTCCACTTGAATAGGTCTCTAAAGTTGGTTCATGTCCATTAACAAGCACTACTGCCACATATTTCAACCTGAACTTTCACTTTAAGTAGAAGTAGACAGTGAAATCTCCATCCAATTGTTATGCCCAACACATTTGTATCTGCTGCATAAGCTTCCCATGCCTATAGTTTCAGTCAAAACACTTCGGACTTACTTTTATGAAACTGCCAGAAAGCGTTGCAACATGGATACAAAAAAAATTGTCTGAGCTTTACAGCTCAGGAACATCTTTTTACCTGTTCAGTCTCTGTACCTCTCTGTTTCTTCCTGTTCTAGTTGCAGCTAGAGTTTTAGGTCAGTCATACTGGCCAAGCAATCACAGATTTTAGCTGTCTTTATAGATCAGCTGAAGTACTCACAAGTTTTAATAGCTGAAGCTCATTTTCTACAGAGTCAGTTATGTTTCCTGCAGTTTATGGCAACTCCTGGTTTTAGACTTCACAACAAAGCCTTTTGCAGGGACAGCTTAAGGTGTGTTATGCTGGTGATCATACCAAGCTGTCTGAGCTTCAGAACATGTGCTCACAGCCTCCTATAGACTTTGTAGGCTGACAGCAGGTAGGGTTCTGGAGGGGATCCAGCTTTGGCAGTCACGCTTTCAGACGGATCAGGAATCTTCTTCTGAAGTATATTACTTCATGTAAGGTTATCACATAGGATATATAACAGAAGAATCTGGGCATCTTAAAAATGCAATCAAAAAGCAAAAGTTGCTTTGCTAACCTTGCAGGACATATTATGCAAGCTCACACAGCACTGTACATTTCTTTAAGCACAGAGATGCTCAGTGTCTTTATGTAGACATCTGTACAATTTTAAGGGCGTATGATAATCCAGCCCCAGATGAACACTAATGTAAGAGGTTATGGCTTAAAGTTTTCTCTCACTTCAGAATAGAACAGTCAAGAAAATGTAGTTTTAATGAAGGTTAAATAAAAAAAAATGAAGCGGATCTGAAACTTATTTTTCACTAACTCATGGTATGTGAGATATAGACACCAGGTTACTTACCTAGTAAGTTAATAACCCCATCATTGTAGCACGCAAAAAGTTTGATAAGATCTTTAAATAGAAGCATGAATGCAGCATTTATGACACCATTTGTCAGTTCATTTGGATGAACCTACAAATAAAATAACAGTTATTTACAACAGATGTTTTGAAAGCAATCAGAAGTTTTAGCTTGCACCAGGTATCTGATGGTGTTATAGATAGAATAAAGCACTGAATACAAGCTTTCACACAAAGAAACCAAACAAAGTTTTCAGTTAGCAGATCAAGGATTGCTTTCTTCACTACTCCAAAACAACCCACTACAGCAGAGGAATGTCCCCATCAACAGTAAACATCTTAGTCTTGACTCTTTCAACTATCACAAAGAGGAGGAAGGCAGAGATGCTATCAACAAAGCTTTAATGAAACTGGACGAAGTATGTCAGTTCACAGCAAAGCTTGACAAAACCTCAGTAGTCTACTAGATAATACAGTTGGGTTAATGATGTCAAGATCTTTCCAGTTTTCACATTAACTTGGGCAGAAAGTAAGTTCTCATTTATTAAAAGTTCTTTCTTTTAATAAAAATACCTCCTCCTCTGAGACCACTATCACAATTCCTATGCCATTTATGGAATGAAAAACACATTAGTGAGACACGTACTTCTAAGGCTTTCCTCTGAAAGCTGTAGTGGGCCCTGCCTTCCACCTGAGAGTATGTCCTTCTGCTCACCAAGAACAAAAAACTTCCAAGACTGATTCCTTCAAAGACCACTTTGCAATGTACCACCTACAACAATTGACTCCTGTTTTTATCCTTAAGGCAGATAAACAATCCCACCAACTTTCAAAACATTATAAACATATTGTAGACACTTATTTCTATGAACAGTCTAGATTAAAGTTTAGCCAATTCAGTTTACAGCTGAAAACCGGATTAAGATTTCAAGGAAGCCAAACAACGTACATGCAGTATTTTAATGGCTTTTTCCCTCCCCCCAAAGAAGTCAGTTGCCAAAAGACAGAAAAAAGATTCTTCAGTCTCCTTGTTTTGTCAATTTCTTCCCCTCGCTGATACAGAAGATGAAACTCCGAACTCTGAGTCAGCATTCCTCAATGCCCCTCATTTCCCATACTGTTCCTCTACCCTGTCCACAAAAATAAGTGCAATCTGCACATTTCACACATATAGGAAAGGACCGTCCTTCACCACACTACCTCAGTGGGACACTGAAAAGGGTTTTTTTGGCGCACGATGGGATGATCAGTAAAGCATTATCTACAAGGTGAAATGTGTTCATTACACCACAGCATTTATAGGTCACTGTCAAGTGTTAATGCTGTGTCAGCTACAATACATACATCGAATTCAAGTAGTGCATCAATTTGTTC
>VYZV01020544.1:1926-27385 GCA_013401275.1 Pandion haliaetus | reverse complement strand
ACCACACATGCAGTTCAAGCTATATCATCAAGTTATTAAATTTTTAAATGAATACACAATTCTGAATGCTGCAGTAAAGCTGGCAATTTCAGATACATTAATTAAGGGAGCACCATGCTGAATACATCTTCTACTTAAAATGCTGTTATGTCATATGTGCAAACGAATGCAGTCTATCCATCAGTGGTGTTTTTTACTACGTTTCAGGGCAAAGCACAGGCAATCAGACAATACCAAGGGGAGAAGTGCAAGTTCTGCTTTTCTCTCTGCAGTGCCTTCCAAGAGGGACTGAAAGCCTCACCGTTCCTACTGAGCACATGCTGCAAGGAGGCAGAATTCCTGTCATCATATTTGCAGGGAAATAAGAAAAGGTGGTGGGAGTAGAAGGAAGGAAAAAAGACAGATGACTCTAAAGAAGTCACTTCATTTTGCACAGCATGTTTGTTGATGAATAAAACAAAGACAATTTGATTCATTAAATGGAGACTGCCAATTTGTAAACACAGAATGCAGGCTATTGATTTAACTAAGTAAATTCCATCTATTCTGGGATATTTTAGGGATGCACTAAGCTTTTTATAACACTCCAAGCAATTTGGCATATTTGTCTGTGTTGTACTTTTAGCCCTCATTAACAAATGTTTATTTAATTTATTAGCACTTGTAGTGGAAGTATTGAATGTGTGCAAATTCTTGTAACCTCTACTAACAGGCTTCCAGCTCAGGGATACAAGACTCAGTTCTGATAAGCAATAAAGATGGCCAGATGCCTTTAGCAAGGAGCAAGCCTGACAATGCTGGTCTTCATGTTTTGCTGTGGAGAGACTATAATTGGAAACAATTTCTCGAAGCTAGGCCAGACCCTGAATCTATCAAAACATTCAATGGACTTCAGAACTGCAAGATATTGGTTACCAGAGCTTAAAATTAAAATGTCATGGTGTCCCAGCTTGGAACTAGCAGAAATTCAGTGCCTGAAACTGCATTTTAGATAATCATTTCCCCACTGAAGAGAGAAAGCCTGTAAGCAGAACAATGCCAACACCTTTTTGGTTCCATCTAAATTAAGTATGAAATTTGGAAGAGCTGCTCTATTGCAGTCTTACAAATAGAGCAAAAGGGAACAAGCCAGGAGGAAAAAAAGGTTTCATTTAGTCCAGCTATTATTATTCTGGTGACCAATTCATACAAAGTCATGCTTCATTGAGTGCCTCACTTTCTCTATTTGGAAAAGTATATATTTCCATGGAGATGCTTGGCTGTTTTTCATCATATTCCCAGAGATTGCTCAGCATTATAGTATGCCCTAGGAAAGTACACCTTACTTCTTGTTCCACAGAGGTTCTCATTCATCATTTCTTATTAAGTCGCAAGGTAAAAAATTTCATTCGTTTATTTCAATTGTTGAAACAAAGCAATCTATCACAGTTCATTCATTCTACATGAATTACTGGCATCAGGCATAAGAGATTTACTGTGGTCCCTTCCCTACAGATCAAAAGGTAAAATCTTGAACAAATGTAAAAATTACTGAAAAATTACAATGTAGAAATGACTTAAAGTAAATTCTTTTCTTCTTGTTAAATATAAACTGACTTTTCCTGGTATTAGGCATTTTGGGTTTTTTTTTTCTGTTCATCCATTTTTCTTTCTTTTCTTTTTTTCCCCAGAGGCTTCAATGTATTCGTAATAAACCACTGTGAAAAAAAAAAGATTCACTGATGGTTAAAATCAATGCTTCTTATAGCACAGGAAAAAAAAAATCTCACTATAATATACCAGGAGAATGAGAAAAATGACAGGAATTTTGATTACTGTAGAATTGGAATTTTGCAGCTTCCCTAAAGATTTTGTTTATGTCCCATGATGGATGAATATAAAACTACAAATCATGCAAACATGGAATAAATATTCTCGGGTTTAGGAAAATTTAAGTGATACTCACGCAAATAACAGTCTCTTAGCTGCATATGACACTTTCAAAGCCATAGACAATGGAATGGACCATGTTTAGGCATATCCCATGATTTGTGATAAATGAAAAAAATCATATACATTGGTGCTTTGTTTTCTTCTCAAATGATGACCCAACTTTGTTTCTTACCAGCTGGTCTACTACAGAGCAATCTGAGCAATCACTGGGCAAGAAACTCTAAGCCAAACATGATAGTAATCTTTGCTTCTACAGTGACAAACTTTAAAATGCCATCTCAACTTCCATGTGCTATTTCTTACAGCCAAGAAATCTAACGATCTCCTTCCATAACAAGACTGCTATAGCTACAGACAGAAAGAGTTTATCACAACTGAATAAAGCTCAGCTATGCAGAAGACAATTTTCAGACTAGAACAAGCTTCTGTGGGAGCTAAAAACCTCACCATGTTGTTTTTTTCCCTAAGTGCAATAGGCACTCCTTTGATTTTGGTAACACAGTATTTCACAGCACAGGTGTACACATAATTAAGAAAACCCCCTTAAAATTAAAAAATACTTTGTGTAAACAATCTCCCCACCTGGAGCAATGAGAAAAAGAATAACTCGCATATGACAAACCTTAGCCAAGCTGCTTAGCATGTTTCTGCAAGGCAGTGAGAAACTCCCTGATAATGGGAGGAGTAAGAATATAAACACAGCACATGTGGAGCAAGCAGACAAGGGGAGAGGATAAATTGTTTAAAAGGAAATGTGACAAACACTCCTATCTTTATAAAGAACTAATAATGCTTATTACATAGGTACCTGCAAATAGTTTGCATAGAAAGTGATAAATATATATTACAGAACTGATAAACAGAGTTCACAGTCATTTCTGAAACGAAATAAGGGTATTAAAATTCAAATGAAAGATTTATAAAAACCCAAGACATCAGCTTTTGGTGTCGGATAAATTAAAGTAGCCCTAGCAGTCACAGCAAGGTCACCCTATTGAAACAAGATGAAAACTGTGCCGTTGTACTCAGTTGATTTGGACTTGAGAGAGCACTTGCCAGCTCATCAAAGTGCTGTCTTATTCCTGCTAAGCTCCTTCTCATCCAGCATCTTTCCTCTTGATTATTAACATCTTTGTTCAGGTACAAACGCGCTGCTGCTAAACTTACAGCAAGTTACTTGCTATAAATCTGTTTGGAAGTTTGATCCTGTGGTCAGGGGGACTCTGACAGCGTGTTTGTGCATTAAACATACATATCACACACCTACATACAAATTTCCTTCCTTCTTGAGTCTTCCCATGCATTTTATCCTTCTACATCTCTCTGGACTCTGGCTCTCTGAAACCAGAACTGGCTTGGTATTTATGTCTGGCAGTGTCAGATTTTAACAAATAAGAATTAGTAACAATATTCCAGAGGGTGTTGTGCAGTGCCAGAGGAAAGCTGTTGTGAGGTCACACGTCAGCAGTGTCTGCTTACTGCCAGCGGGCTTTAAAGGGTTTTGAGGAGAACCCCTGCAGAATACTGAGCAGAAGAACCCCTGTGGAGGCATTAATCCAAACCCTGCATCCCACTACCAGAAATAACATCCTGAGGAATCAGGTTGGGGAAAGGAAAAAAACCCAAGGAAAAATAAAATAAGCAATAAAGTAGATGCATATGTACAGCTAAACTGGTTGGAAGTGAAAACTCAGCAGGGAGGTAAATGTTGCTACGAAACTCTGAGAGCACATACGACACAGACGGTCTTGAAGACCCTCCAATTTCCACACAGTTTAATTGTGAGTTCTTTCCTCCTTCAGGAATTAAATTGCTGAGAACCATATAACTTAAAGTGGCTTGTTGTGGGCTCTATCTCCTGCAATCAGTGCCTTGTTTCATTTTTTTCATGAATGCTGCCTCTGTTGTTGCAAGCATTATTTCTCTGCTCTTGTATAACCGGATTGCAGGAAAAGGTGTGTGGGAAACTTTAGATGGAAAAGTCTGTCGAATTTGAATGAGACAGCTCCACTCTCTCATTTCAAATCATGCCAAAGGGTAGATACAGAGGCTTTAAATGACATGTGACTAAGGGCTCAACAAGGCATCCATAAAAAAAGATTGAAATGCAAACTGAGTAGTCGAAATAAAGAAGGGTGAGCCTTGCCTTTTATTTTTTAATTAAAAATCCACTGCATGAATACCTTATAATAAGTTAAAAGGGGTAAATGAACAATCTTTACAGTATTTGCAGAACAAAGCAGAACATCACATTTTTTTTGTGACTGAAAAAGACGTGGTGAAAGTCAGTCAGAACCATGATGCAGCCTTCTTTCCTCTTATTATACTTTTACTAATTCAATTACTGAATGCTTTGAGACTTTCCTCCCCTGCTCTTTCCACCCTGCTCCCAGAATGAAAAGTTTCACCTTGACGCTACCTTTTAAACCAAAAACGTTTCTGCATTCATGGCTGGTGTGGAATTAGCTGCCCCAGAGAATGGCATTCACTCCTAGGTTCATTGCATGGGAAGAGGGTGGACAGCAGAAAATTGCTTTGCAGAGGTCCTCCCAGCCCAAGTATGAAGATGATAATTTTAATGCCAATTTGGATGCATGTTCTTGTGACAGTCAGTGAGTATGCTGGTTGTGATTTACACTTTCAAATAATAGCTACAGTACTTGTTTTATAATGGCAATTATCCAGGACCATTGCAGTTGCTACATACTTCAGTGAAGCAGAAGATCAAACTGTATTGGGTTAACTTCACATTTCATTCATTGTCAGCACTTCTTGGTATTTTCAGTGCTTGGTAATATCTAGATACAGTTATGCCACCCCTCCTTTTATTGTCACAGGAGAAAATGAAACTATTAAAAATGCCCTGCCATTACTTCAAAAAGTTTTAGACCAGAGTAAGTTTTGACATCACTTCTGATGATTCCAGAAGGGTGAATGTTTCCTGCATTAAGTGCTAGAAAGGTACAAGGAAACACCGTACCAAAGGAAGAAAAAGTACCTCTTTATTAAGGCAGCTAATCACCTTAAGAGTTGCATAGTGTCCTTCCAAGCCACGTGAACATGTTTCCAAGCTTTCTTTCCTCCACAGCCATCCCTCCCTCCATGTTTCATGCAGGCTTCTACAGCAATGCTTACAACTGAGTGCCATGCACACGCACAACAGCAAAATACCCTTTATGAATGAATGAGGATGGAAATGGCATTCGATGTTGCTTTAAACAGAATGCAATTAAAATGAAAACAGCGCTGTGTTTCATTCATTCATTCACTGATATTCTCTGACAATTAGTAGACATAATCCTTTACAGTATTTGCTGATAGTGAAGAGAATAAAAAGTGCTAGAAAACGTCATCTTGGAGCAAGATGCAGCTGTGATGTGGATGGGCAAAAGAACATAAAGGAAAGGAAGGGGTTGCACAAGCAAATACCCGCTCATGTGTTGTGTGACCTGGGAGTTCCTGCCCCATTCAGCAGGTTATGGGAGCTGCGTGGCAGGACAGCCTCAGCCACCGCTCACCTACGACAGGTGCTCCTGCCCAGCCCTGGGACAGGCAACTGCACAGCCCTGCCGACGCACTGCACAATGCAGGACCGTGCATCACACCCTCTAGTTTTAATGGGGAGCTAATGCACTCTTGAGTGCTCCTCACAAGCAGGCTGGGCCTGAGGTCACTTGTTCTGGAAGGCAGGAACAAAAATGTGAGAACCACTGTCCCTGTAATTCATCTCTCAGACATCACTCACCGTGCAGGTGGTCTCCCTCTGTTTTTGGTGGCTGAACGTAACCCTCTCAGATTCACACTTAAATAGATCCAGAAGTGCTCATTCAGGTTAAAAAGCTGCTCTCGACCACTTCTCAGTGGGTATTTTGTGCCTGTCACGAAGTTTCAACATGGTTTGCCATCATCCTGTCCTTGTGTCAGAGAACTTTACCTGGGAGGCCTTGATTTTCCTTGATCCTAAATTCTCCATAAGATTTCAAGCTACAAAAGGTGCCCAGATCCAGGGATGGATGTTCTGGGTGCTGGGAGAGACTGGCAGAGGCCCGGTTTTAGCTCAGTGTGCAGACACACATCTCTATCTCTGGATCAAGTCTGTAACCTTCTGTTAGCTACAATACAGCTTTCAGAAAGACATGAAACAACTCTAAAGATTTTGTGTGAAGGCAAGTCTGCCGAATACCTGTGCAAGCTGTTCTTGGGGTTAATTATTCTAAACATTTTAAAATCATGTCTCATTTCAAGACTTAATGTATTAGACTGAAGCCTTCATTCATTAGAACACTTTATGCCTTTCTGCCAAATTAGGTGGCTCTCTATTAGAATAAATATTTTCACCAGGATTTCTCTGGAACATGAAAGGTCACCCTTTTGCTCTCCTGCTGATAAGCTAAACAGATCAAGCTTCTCACTGGGAGAAACATCACCTTTATCAATCTTTTCAAGTTTATCAGTACTATTTCTGAAGGGACAAGGTGATGGCTTGTAATGATGCATATTATTTCTAGTCCCTTTTAGCTGGTTCGTGCATCTGCAGATTGTGTTTGGTCTCCAAGTCCCCTCACCACACTGGAAATCATGTTCCACTGGTCACCACAAAAGCTTTTAAACTGACCTAGAGTGATTGCTTCTGAAAACACCTCCTTTTCTAGGAAGGTGACTTTTGAGTAACCTTGTTTTAAGTGGCATTGGTTGGCCTGTTTTTTTTAAAGTTTATGTATTTCAGATTGAAATCCATCATAATGTCGTGTTTTTCTTCTTTGTATTCAGTGCTGAATTTGAGGAGATTGAGGGGAAAAAATGTCTAAGTATGGGGAAAAAAAACCCAAACCCTATTTGCAAATGGGCAAAAATACTTCACTGAATTGTCAGGAAATACCATTATAGTTTGCCCATATCTACCAGTATGTATTAGAACATCATACCTCATTTGAAATAATATAATGCAGTCTGTCACTTCGGTCGTGTAATCATTTTTTTTAAAACACTACAAATATTCCCATTTGCTTTCAGCATAAGCATGTTGTGAAATTTCTGACTTAACTATCTCTGTAAAAAACTTCAGAAGAATGAAGATTAAGCTGAAGCTTGCTTTCATTATATATCTCCAGTCTTGGCAGGGCTTTGGTCCTTTGAACAAGCATTTCCTACTTCAGACCAAAAAAAATGAATAAAATATTAAAAATAATCAGAAAAGGGCTGGCTATGGATGTTACAATGCACAATCCTGGTGCAATGGAAGAGTACAATTTAAAATGTAATATCTTGCAGCGTTACATTCATTTCTGCAGTACTGCAACCAATTTACAAATAACAGGGACACCATCTGTTCTCTAAAGAACCACAGGAAAAAATGCCTGCTAGCAATTAAGAGGTTGTACACAAACACGATTTCTGCAGATTTCACTTTTTTCTGTTTTGTTTTGTTTGTTTGGTGTGGACACTATGACATCACAAATACCAGTGATGGTCTTACCAGTGTTTTTTTTTCTGTTCTAGCCTACTTAGCTTACATATGTACTTTTTTAATCAGTGTATTTGGTATTCATGACTAATGTGTATTTGTAGAGAAGAAAGCTAAGAGAATTACGTGGATTTAGGTTTAGAGCTTTTACCATCCTGGCAGACTGACATTAGTTGAACATTTATTCTGCTCTGGCTAATGTATTCTCTCTCTCTGGCCTCTCAATTATTCTTAGTTTTCTCTTTCTCTTTTTAATAGTTATGGTACATTAGCGTAAGTACTGCTTCTTTTGGGTTATGCTATTACT
Source organism: Pandion haliaetus (assembly GCA_013401275.1). Taxonomy (NCBI): domain Eukaryota; kingdom Metazoa; phylum Chordata; class Aves; order Accipitriformes; family Pandionidae; genus Pandion; species Pandion haliaetus. The sequence continues at coordinate 19,682 of VYZV01020544.1, read as the reverse complement.
GAGACTTTGCTAACATGTGGACAGCAATGCTGTCACAAATTATTTCACTGTTACAGATTTCCACAGTACTACAGGGTTTAAATTTAAAAGAGACTATAGATTTCTTAATGCATTTTGCAATTTGAGTGTGTTAATGCTTGCGGTAATGTGCTCAGGTCTTCGGAACAAGTCTGTGGCCTTTGAATTGTATTTGAGAGTGATTCCTATGTACACAATACCATTCTGGCACATAATATAATTGCTATCCAAATAAGTCAATAAAGACATAGTGAAACGCAAAACAAAGTCATACAGGAGAAGTAAAAGACAGAGGCTGCAATATCACTTGCTGTCATATAAGTTCTCTGGCCAAAAAAAGCTTTCCCTAAAAAAGTGGTTCCAGTTCACTAGTACCATAATGCCTTGAATAGTTAGCTAAGCTTTGGCAGCAAAGCTGCAATGATTATTTTGGTTTCTGTTTACAAACTAGCTGCAGTAGGTCTAAACAACACCAGATACTTCCTTTTAAGGTGTCCCCACCCTTGAAAGAGCACATAATGTTCCTGTAGATAGAATACCACAAGGATTAGGACAAGTAGGAATTCATTTGTAATTTTAAGCTACACGAACACCTGGGCTCCTGCAAAAATCTATTCTTGTTGCAAAAAAACCCTTCCACAGACACTGTGCTAAATCAATCCTCTGTGCCAACCTCCCAAAAAGCCTACATAAGCGAGACTAGTAAGAGATGATTGCATTTGTCAGTCACACCAAAAAACAGGATTATCGCTTTTCATAGTTAATAAGGTCAAGACCAGTCCCTTAGGACAGAAGATAAACCAGCCCAACATCTTCAAAACGTCTACACAGAACAATCCTGACTCACAAGACACAGAGGAAGCTATAAGGGGCACTTTGGCCACCCTGGCATTAAGAAATAGAAACTTGCAATATCACTAGTTCCTCTTAGCTGCCAAGAGATGTGTTTCAAGATCAACAAAAACTGAGCATGTGTAAATTCAAAACTACGCAGAGAACAAATAAAGTGACTACACATTCATTTACTGAATGATTTTAACAGCAGAAAATTTAATGCCAGATTTAAAACCAGAGCATTTTACAGCTGCCAATAAAATTGCCCCAATACAACTGAGCACAGGCTTGGATTTCCTGGAACTGAATCTCAATTTTGAAGGAATCCTGCTCTTGCTGATGTCTGGTAACAGCCAGCATTACACTGCGGTAGGCAGAACTGGACTTTGATCATTGAGAAAAATTCAATGGTAAACAGCAATTAAGTGGATCTGAGATGAATGCAATAGAAGTATTCTCAGCATGGAGAAAACCAGCTGCACCGGTTGCACTAATGGGAGTTATGCTTTTAAATTTGATTTGTACTGTATGCTGGAAATCCTATTCTGTTCCATTGAGCTACAAGGTACATGATCACTGTACCTAAAAACAGAAATGAAGAATTATTAACCTGTTTCGCTTTTTGCGAATGTGAGTGCCTGACAGTTTAAATACAAATGGCAAGTCCTGACTTACCACTTCGCAGAAGAGGAATCTCTGCTCATAGAAAACAGAGAGAAGTGGAGAGGAACACATCTAGACCAGACCTGGGAGCATATCAGGGGCAAGGGAAAGCACAAGCCTGGGGTCCCCTGGCACAGCCAGTGACACAGGGGACATGAGGCAGTGGCAGGGACCAGCAACACCCATCTACCTTGGTAGCAGGCAGGCAGTGTGTGTGAAGCAAGGTGGGACAGGATCGAGCCTTCTGATCGGATGTTTTCTGCTATAGGTATGAGCAAGGATGTACACAGGCAGCACCTGCTGCTCCCTCTGGGCTTCAGAAGTGTGTTTCAAATTTTGTGAGCTAACAGAGCCTTTAGAGGCTCCCACAGGCCAGAAATCATAGTATCTTTATTTACATTTGAGAAACAATTTGTAGCCTGTTTGTGAAAATGTGCATATGGACATATGGCATATGAAAGCTCAAACATATCTGGTCATTTAATTGCTTCACTTGTTCAGAAAAGGCTCAATGAGTAAAACTACTCCTTGTTTGTGTTCATGGAACTGAGCCTTAGTGATTACATCAGAGCAGAAATAATCTAAGAGAGAAAACAAAACTACTCACTAATACTTTGTTTTAGGGTGTTTTATGGCAACAGGCTTTTCACACTGCTGTAGCTAGAGGAAGATTATATATCCTAGGAAACCTAGGCTGGCCACACTGGCTGTTTTTGAGTGGATGGTGCGTATTTCTTTGTACATGATCAAATATTTCTCTGTTCCATCTGTCTGGTTTATCTTGAAAGACATGGTGCTGAAATGTGCAAACCCTGTGTTTTTCAAAACAATATGTATGGCAGGACTACTGTGTATTTCAGTACCCTGCCTACCCACAGAATCAGAAGGGCAGGATACCTCTTTTCACATAGCTACAAACGAAGAATACCCTCAAAACACAACTCTGCTGCTGCTTGGTCTTCCACTCAGCAAAAGAGCCATTTAATCAAGTTCAGTGAGTTTTGTCTTATCCCTCCTTCACTGCTCCCGCCATAATTTCACTCTTAAGAAAGGAGAAGGGTGTATTTTTTTATATGAAATAGATTACATTTTGAAACTGCCATCCATGAATAATCCCTGTAAGCTGGTATTGTTCTCACTTCCATTTTATCTCTCCAGTTTCAGAAGTTTGTGTATTTTTCAAAGTGAAAAAATTGTTTGTTTTGGCACTCGACAATTTGGCCCAGGAGAAAAATAGTGACAGTACTGAAAAATCATTCTTGCAGTGATCAAGCTGCAAAAATAAAGAGATGCCTGGGTAAGGCAGAAAATATCTTTTCACAAATTGGTCTTTCTAACAGTAACTCATTTCTACTACAAATTTCAATTTGGTAATACAGGCAAAGATTCTCATTTGCAGCTGTGGCACCAACTTAAACCTCTATTTTCTTTACCTCCATTTAATAACCCATGCCCTGCTCCTAGGGGAATAAAATAAACATGCAAGCACCAGGCTCAGTGTTACAAGTCTGCAGGTCAGACACTGATGCAGCAAAGATAAAGCACCTCTACCATAAGGGTAAATGTGGTCTCTAGGCAAGAAACTTTCTCAGAGCCTGGTCCAAGGCAGCCTGAATGACTATCACAACACTCACCACTACCTGCTCCATACACAGGGCACATTTCTGTGTTTTGTCCTTTTTCCACACAGGGCTCTTCAATCTGTGTAGAGAGGCAAGATGCTATCACAACAAAATCTTCATGACAAAAAAAGCCCTGTGAAAACAAGGTAGCTCCCTGCAGACACATGGGTGCTTTCCCTGTGGAAGAAGGCGAGGGGATAATCACGTACAAACCCATATTCTGTTTCATATGGCCTGATAGCAATGGGATACGAGTCTACAGAGTACAGAAAAGCTGTACTCCAAGTGCAAATACTGATGTAAACAGGACTATTCTAACCCTTATCCATTATCAGAAGCATTGCAGTGGCACATTACTCCTATGACTAGACCCAGGTTTAGCCTCCAACCCTGCCCCACTTACTGCTCTGTTTTTCAGGCTCTGACCCTCTACTTTTCTTTGGGACTTGAGCAGAGTCCCAGTCCTCTGGCTACTGCTCTGGTGGAATAAGTAGCCAATGCAGACAGCATAATCTAATGCTGCGTACAAGTATTAGGCAGTTCCCAGGGAACAAGAAGGAACATGATCTGCTCTGGAACCAGCTCAATTGCAATAAACCATCCATCACCTCTGCAGAAAACTCAGGAAAGGAATTTGGCATTTGCTACAGGTTCCGGACTGATCCCATAGGAGTCAAATATGGTTTTACTACTAATTTGCTTGAAACACTTTACCTTCTGTGCCTGGTTTCAACAAGTTTGTTATCCTTTATGCTCCCTTCCTCCCTTGATGAGGGCACTCCTGATGGACTAATGAGGAAGAAAGAAGCAGCTACTCATTCCACAGCTAACGAGTCTTGTTTCTCTCTGAAGTGTATCATCCAAAACAGCTGGTTACACTTTTAATGTACGTCTATCAAATATTTATCACTGACTACAGCCAAGCTTTAATTTGAACTCTAGATGATGATCTCAAGCAAAGCACTTAAAAAAATCACTAGAACACAGAAAAAGAAAAATCTGATTGTAACTCTCATGTTTAATATGCCATGCAGCCATCATGATTTATCAAAGTATAGCAAAAACTGATGAGTTCATTAACATACTACAAAAGTACTTCCTTACCACTCCTGTAGTTGTTCGGTTGTAGTAGTAAATAATCTATGTTGAAATCATGGATTCACTACAAACAAAAGCATGCAAATTTCAAGACAAGGTATGTAGCTTTTGTGTTCTGTTTCATGAAAACAAAAGAGGGGAAAAAGGAAAGGGAGGAAAGAGGAAAAAAAGGAAAGGGGAAAAGGAAAAAAAAAAGGAAAAGGAAACAAAGGAAAAGGTGGCAGGAACTGACTTACTGATTTACAGTTTAATTAACAGTCAAATAATTTGTTGAACATCAACAACGTGTTAACACTGCCCTGCAGGACTATCTGGAAGTTCAATATTGTGTTAAGACTATAGCATGCTTCAGTGACCAAGATAAATCAATAGCCAACAAATCAGGCATCTGTATTTGAAAAATGGGTATCTGTTGTTTTCTGCTAAATGCTGGATTAATCAGTAATGTCAACCAATATTTTTGCCACTTTCAATACCACAAAAAAAGTAGCTCATAACTGACTTGTTATTCCTTCCCTTTTTTACTTGCAAAGCTGTTAACCCCCGCAAAGACGCTAGTCAGTTGAGAAAACCAGGAAGGAACAAGAACAAATAGCACAAAAGATCATTTCATTTGCTTGACTAGGCACATTAATGAATTCCACTTAGACTGGAAAAATGCAGTGAGCACCACAGCATCACACGCTGCTTTAGCTTGAGTGATTCAGAGCCTGTGCCATTAAAATGTACAGTAAACTGTAATTAAGCAATTAAACATGAAAGAGCATAGGCTGGGCTGAAATAATGTTAGACCCCAAATGCCTTGTTTGTTTTATGCCTTTAGCAGGGTCAGCTTTAACTCTGTTTCAAAATGACATATGCCCTGGCAGAGCTGTCTAACTGTGGTTATAAAAAGCTACCTCTTTTTCTTTCTTACCACAAAACATTTCTTTAATTATTTTGCTCTTACACTTTTGTGCAAGCCCTTTCAGTTCCTTTCAACCCCTCTGCTGCTCATAGCAGCTGCTTTCCAGAAAGTGTGATGATGGCTAAGAGGCAGGAAATGAAGAGCAAAGATAGGCAGGCTTTCCTTAATGTCAAGAGGAATAATTATTTGGTCTACAGGATAGTTTTAATATAACCTAAAATGGGTGCCAACATAAAAAATTATTTTAATTAGGACTATAGGTAATTGTAAAACCTTACTGGAAGAGGCAGATTCTCTGCACCTCTCAGATCGGAATGCAAAGTATATAAATAGGAAACTCAGATGAAGGACATAAAGACAGACAAGATAATGTGATCTACACTGTAAAGGACAGTTATGACTATATCTTATTTGTACAGTTTTTCCAATATCTTCAGTATGTAAAAAAAATCCAGGTCTCACAAAGACACAGTGGTGAAGTCTACCCTATATGGAGCAGCAAAGTGAATAAAAGAATACATTTTAATAAAAGAAAGAAGAGAGCAATACAGAAATATTACAACATAAGACTTCATAGATGATAGCAGTGTTTGAAATGGTCTAGAACATGAGGATATGTCATATCCATCTTTTAAACATATGTTTTGGTGATCTCAGTTGAAGCCTTAAGAATGAACTTGTTCCATGCCAGCATGTCAATGTTTTTGTATCAGAACTTGTAAATATTCATTCTGACCACTGGATGACCTCATTCTGATTCTCATGAAGCAGAGACGAAAGTTGCTGAAAGCGCTAGGAAAAGATTAGGAAAAAATAACTGTAATTATATAGCAAGTGTTTTGCTAAGGAGAGTTTAAAAACAAACCCCCAAAATCCTACAAAGTTGAGGAAAAAGCATCGCTATACTTAACCTATCATAGTGGGATCTTTAAGCACTAGGTTCCACATTTTCACATGTGTATTAACTTATTTTTAGGGTGTTATGTTGTATTCCAAAGCATATTTATTTTGGTAGAAATAGGAAGGTAAAAATTTTAAGAATTATTATTGTATAACAGCTATTAGCCAGCAAGGTATGCTTCCATTTTTCTTTCCGAGAGAACAAAGACATATACTAGATCTGTAGGGTTTATTTTTTTTCCCCTCTTCATTTTTTTTCAAAGAGATAATACATATTTGAGCCACTGAAATAAAATATTGAAAGTAAGCATTAAAGACTTATAAAGTAACTAGTGAGATGTGATTTAGAAGAAAAAAACCAACCAAACAAACCTTATCAACTTTCAAATTTAGGAAAAAACCAGGTATGTTAGGTGCATTATAATGGTTTTCACATCTTAGTCTGAAGCAGCTGGTACTGAACATCAAAGGGATCAATCTAGTGAGATTGAACACTGGCCTGATTCAGTGCCACAATTTTATTTTATGAGGCCTTATCCCTCTTTTCAGAATTGACTCTTGATCCCAGGCAGCATAAGACTTTCCTCCACCTTCAGACAACACAGGGAGCTCATGTTCAGCAGAAGCAAACAGTGTTTGTAAGGTATCAAAACTCTCCCTCCTCTCTGCATAGCAGGAAAAACATCTGTGCAGGGTCCAAGGCAGAACTTGGCTCCCAACAAAGCAACTGTCATGAAAAACACATGAATCTGAACAAGACCTTTCTAGCCTTTTTCTAACACACACACACACACACTTATTTCTTCAAATAGCTTATTCATTAGTCTACAGGGAGTCTTCCACAGCACTCCTAACCTCTGTGCAGAGTCATCTTCAAAGGAACAACAGTGAAGAAATTAGACACATTTGTGAGATCATGCCATATTTTGGAAACAGTGAACTCTCTTTTTTTTTCTACCCCAGTGACTGTCTAGTCATGTTCCTGCCAAAAATTTGTTTTTCTCCTTCCCTGTTTTCTGTTCTTGCTTTTTAAATGAAGATCATATTTGAGTCAAAGATTTAAAACATCTGAGTTTTCAAGTTTAAATTGAGAGTAGACTTTTACCCATTTGAACTGTCAAAATTAATTTTATTTATTTCCTCCAAAACTTTTGTTATATTTTTTTCCAAATAATTTTGTGAACTGAGCCATATTGCAACTATATAATTAATCAGGCGGTGAATATTTAACAAAAAAATAAAAGGGCAATATCAAATACTTTATATTCTGATTTAGCATATATGTCTGTCAACAGCAACACAAACTTCATTTTGCTGACGTCTTTCCAAAATAAATACATGAAAATAAATTTAAAGGTTATGAAAGGTCTTGGCTCAGCACACTTGCAGGCTCATGTCCTCTGTTTTCAGAACGGGAGGAATGTGGATAGTGGCCAGGACATCTGTCAGACAAACTCCATCAACAGCCATAACTCGGTGAGCTGGACGTGTGCAAGCTAACAATCCTGGCAAATCAATATTATGTAACATTGAAGTTGATGGACTTGCAGTAGAGAAGAATTTAGCTGTGACCAATTATTATGATCAATTTATACTGTGAGAAGACACAATCACAGGATTGTTACTGCAAGCCAAACTAAGCTTTTTTTTCCCTTTTTTTTTTAAAGACAAATACCAATCACCAAAACCAGCAGGAGGGATAAGAGACTAAAAAGAATTATGTCTCAAAAGTAAACAAAAATGAGCCGGTGTGATTTATCAGAGAGGTATAACGAGTCATCAGAACATAATGTAACATACCAAAAACCCGCTAGAATCATTATTCAGAGATTAATTACCTCTAGGGGTCATGTGGTCCAATCCCTTACTCAAACCATGACCAATATTGTTATTTTTTTTCCCCCTAAAATCTAACTAGATTTCTTTTGTTGCAACTTGTGTCCATTGCTGCTTGTCCTGCCACCTCCCATTTCTAGCTGCAGGCAGCAGTGAGGTCCCACTTCACCCATTTTTCTTAGGGCTTAACAATCCCAGGCTCCTTAGCCTCTCCTCACCTTTCCCTTGTTCTCCTTTTTCTTCCAAAACATGCTGTGTGCCAATAAACCTTCACAAAGAATAGTTTTTGAAAAGTAGGAAAAGCCAATGCAAACTTTCTTAATCCCTGTGTATGCTTTATGGTAGCATTTCTGAATATACAGTTACACTATTTTCTTCATAAAGCTTCCAAGTGATTCACAGCACAACTCATCTTCAGTGAGTGCATAGAACTGCTACATTATTCAGTGTAGGACCTCTCCTCCATTGCTTCCAGAGCGAGATGACAGGTTGAGGCTGAGGGAACAGATACTTCCGTGGCCCAGAGCCTGACCTGACAAGACTGCTGAGCAGAGCTGTCAGGTCACTGTCACCAGAGTGACCCTCTCTCTTCTCCTCCTGGTCGCATGGCCTTGCCCCATCACCTGTGTGTTGACTCCTAACTTTTGCCTGTGCCTAGAGCAAGCCCTGGTATAACAAACTGCTCAGGTTTTCTCTCATGAGCATGGAAGATGCAATGAAGTTCACCATTTTATCCCTTGAAACTACTACTTTCTCAGTATTAAATGATAAGATATTTTGTATGTATTTTACCACATATTATACATTTCAGTTAAAGTGGTAAGATCCATTTGTGCTGCCCTATGGCAGTCCCTGAACTGTACTGTCACTTTGAGAAGTCTATGAACAGCATAAAATAGAGAAGCAACCTTCTCCAAACTTTAAATGCATTGCCATATCCTGCTTGCTCATCTTAGGTAGAAAGAGAAAAAGGCATGTACTCTGCAGTAAGCAAGCAGTGATACCTGCTATAAATGAAGTTGCACTTATATATGCAAAGAGCATGGGAATTTTACTATTTGTTCTGTTACAGAAGTGCTCATCCTTACCTAGGTTTATTTCTTTAGCAATTTTTTAGCAATTACTTCTTAATGGCACTTATTAAACCTCTTTTTTTTTTTTTAAAGAAAGGACTGGACAAACTTTTAGGTGAGATTTTAAACTTTAAGTCACATATATTGCTTGAAAAGTGTGGATTGTCACATGAGCATAGAAGCATATACCAGGTAAAAATTACATGGAATTTTTTCAGGTTAAAATCACATTGTTCTGTAATAGGAACATTAAGCTTTAAAGCTATTTTGTATCTAGCAGTACCTACTTGACAGTCCCAGCTGAAAAGCACAGCTGAACTCCCAATGCCACACTATGTGTTGGGAGCAAAAGCAGCTTCCTCCCTTACTGTAAGACAAAAGCAGTTCAGACTGAAAATATAAAACTCTCATTTTTAAAAAACCCAAGAGATTACCAGTATGTTAAGAGCAAAATTCCAGCCAATCCTGCTGAAAACCTTATGCCAGACTTCAACGCCTTAGCAGGTCAACAAAACACATTCTCTTTAGCCCAAAACAAATGTAATAAAATATTTGAGATTTCTATCATCCCACCTTGCAAACCAATAAAGAATGTCTCTGCGAGAACATAAGAATGCTGATTAGTCTCCTAAAATAACTACAGAAACAGACGTAGACTGGATACAAAAACAGTCTTAAGCAGAGAAAATTTGATAAGATTTACTATTAGTTATGAATATTATACCATGTTGTCTTCAATCTCTCATGAAAAAGTACTAAGGACCAAGCTCCATGTAAATAATTTATGTTAGTTCTGGCTCAGCTAATTAACTGAATTCACAGTTTTTAACTTGTGGTTTGTGGATCTGAAGATCTACGAACTCCATCCAAGTGGTTCTCAATAGGTAATTAACAAAAGCAAACCTATTTTCAGTAAAATAAGATTAACTGCGCAAGCAGTCAGCAGTCATTAGAAAAACATAGCAGCCTGTAAATTTACAGTGTTAAAAATCTCTACCTTATTGGATTTTAATTATGTAGTGCATCAGGTAGATGAGTAGAATGATTAAAAAAATAAAGGAGAAAAAGCTTTAGATATGGCAGAGAAAGGCAAGTCACCTGTCTTTACTGAATTGCTTTTGAAGACACACTGATCTCCCCCTCATTGCCTCACAGTGCAATATGACAAGCCATCAAAGTTTTGACATTTCCTAGAATGCAGAGCGACTTCTTGTGCAAGGACTTGAAGACATCCAAATGGCAGCATTTTTACTCACCTTTTCTCTCAGCACCTTCAGAGAATTTGACTCCTCTTCAAATAAAAAATGTAAAAATCAATGGTACTACAAATAAAGAGGAGGTAAAATCAAAGCAAGATTACTAAATTCCAGCAATATCTTTTGTGACTAAATCAGACCCATGTCAGACTGCTGATAATGTAAGAACACAAACAGACCTGGAGTTAGAATGGAGGAAATAAGAGACTCCTTTCTTCCAGCATAGACAAAAAAAGCGGTCTTCATTTATTAATGGGCCAGATTTCCCTACACTTATCACAACAGAAGCCATAAACTTTCATACTGTAACCAGTTACACACTGTACATTCTTAATTACATTCTGAAGATCTGCAGTTACTAGGTTCTTTAATTAAATGTTCTCCTGGCTTTAACATATCACTGCCCAAATACATCTGTTTGAGAGATCTGTACTATCCCTACTCCTAAATGAGTCATCATATAATTCTAAAAGCCACAACTAAGACTACTGATCATCCCATTTTTTTGCTGATGAACTGGGAGTGACACAATTCCACAGAAAGCAGTATTGAAAGAAGCTGAGCAGCCAGCATGCCAGACATGGGTGCAAACCAGAAACTTTCAATTTGCATCTGGACTTGTTATTGTCCACAGATTACACTCATTCAAAACTTTCATCCAGCCAAGGCAATCAGAGAATTGACAGGAAACAGAAAGGGTGCAGTAACATGACTCCTACATGATGCTGGAGAAAGCCAAGGACCAGTTTTGCTTTTCCTCATTGATTAACATCTTGAAGCAATCCTTTCAATTTCGGGAAGGCTTCAACTAATGTTTGTTAAGATTAGGCATCACTTTAGAAAACTCTAAAAAGATAAAAAGTGTAAACCAAGTCATGGAAGCCAGGACATTATCTTGCCCACTTGCAGTGGAGGAGTTTCACAGTGATGCTGAGGGCAAATGTCAGAGTAACTTCATGCAGAACACGCTGTGCATTATTAACACTTGGCAATTGCAATACTGATTAAGAGCTCACCACTACAAATGCTTATTCACAGAAATAATTGCTTTTCAGATAAGAAAGCCTACTGGAAAAAATGGGTCTAGTAAGATGCTCACAAAGACTGAAATCAGGGTAAGACTGCTCTACAAATGAGAAGCTAAAAACAATCTAAGGCAGTCTGGCCTACCCTCTGTCTTCAAGAAGGGTCACACACGTTCCTGAAGCAAGAAAGTACGGCCTTATTTTTAGGTCAGGTGTTTCTTTGGTTAATCTTATCCTATGCTGTGTTGTGCAAGAAATACCCATGATTTAGCTAAGCTGTGGGCGGACAATGGTCCCCGACAGGTTTGGCAATCTCTACCAAACACTCTGGCTAATTACACAATAATAAAATGCATCAACTTTTTCTCCTTTTCACATTGAAATTACTCTGATTGAAAAAAGTGATAGTAACCTTTAAAACCCACTTTGCTCTATTTTATACAACACAATAATAAGTGAGATACAAAAATAAAATATGCCATGGGATTATAATACTACTGTCCTTTTGCATTTTGCTATACTGGAAATAAGATTTCATATTGCAATGCTTCAGTCCTGTTACTCATTGTTATTTCAACAAGTGCTTTAACAGAGCACACAGCACAGATGGTTAACTTGTGGCTTCCAAACCAAACATTTTTCTTGTGCTGATGCTGAAGCTGGTACCTTCCTGGTATATGGTTGGCATTAGAAGCAATCTGGCACAAAAGCAACTGAGAATATCAAGAGGGAGCTGCTGAGACCAGACTTGCTGGGTTACACAAAGCACAGGGGCACACCCAAACCAGCCTAGTCCCCAGCACACCATGATGCAATACTAGCCTTGCCACGTAACTGCTTCTTGCCTTTGAGATACATACTTTCTCCTCCTCTTGCCTTTCTGAGTTATGTACGGTGCGACTTGTGGCCACATAAAGGTTCCCTTGTTATCATAAGACCACAAGCAATCTGAAGTGTATCTAACGTTGGGATAGAGAAATGATACTTCTGTAAAAGTCTTTTACCATTAGAATTCCATTCATGGACTCATATGTCTTGGTCTACAACTCAAGATGGGTGATAAGTGTTAACTTTAAAATGAGAAGTTTTCGAAAAGATAATCAGTTGCATAATTTAGCCAGTAGTCTTCCCCAGACACACAGGCATAATTTCTATTAACATCAACGGGAAAAAAAAATATACACAGAAAGGTAAATGAAAAAAGCAATCATTTATCATATTCTTCTGAATATGGTAATGTAGATTTCACAGAGAAGAGAAGGATTTTCATTTTCACAGTCTATGCCATGTTAACATCCATATTTTTCTGCCTCTAGGTTTAGCACTTGGCAATAAGCCATTAGATAAACCATGAAGTACAAAGGAAAAAGCAAAACAAAAGCATGCCCAAACAGAGTCTCTACAATCAGCAGTACAGACTTTGCCAGATGGAGCAGATGATGTGGTCAATGAAGGTGCAGAAGGTGAAAGAATTAATCTAAGGGAATTAAAAGGATGCCTGACACCAGACTGCTCCCCAAAATCTCTTGTGTCAGCTTCAGCTGTCTGTGCAGAGTCAAGTGCACATGGTGGACATGCACTAATTATGCGTGCCTCTCTCTGCAGTTACTGAATTTATTGATTGTTTTTACTGCGCTCATCTAATTTCTTTTCCATTATTTAGTTTGGCCAAGAAGTCTCCACTCCAAACACTTGGAATTGTAAATTACAGCTGCTAAAAAACTAACCTCTAACACTGTTTCTTGTGCATTCTCCACATTGTTGCCAAAGGTATAAAAAAATGCCCTTTCTTGAGAACTCCTACCACTTTCTTCCCACCTGCAGCATAATATGCTTGCCCAGTACATCTACAGTTATTTCTGGTTTTCCCATGCTTATAGCCATCTACTATTCCCCACACAATACTGTGGCTGCATCTTTTCCTGTTCTTCCAAGATCCGTATTTTTTCATTTCAGCCTACTTAGCACACTGAAGATGCAAAGGAAGAAGTACATTGTCCAGGATGACAGCACTTTTTTTCAATATAGACTTCAGTGGCTACAAAAATGTTTTATCTTTGAGATGTGGGATAAGACTATGCAGTTACAAACGTTGGAAGACTTGGATATATCCTTTCTAAAGCAAGGGCTGGTTTTTGGGTGCCTTGTACTACAGTCTCAGATTTTTCTGCATGAAGTATAGAACAAAGAAAGTAATATCTTTGTGCAAAAAATGTAGAGGCAATAACTTTGAAATGATGGAGTTAACTTCCATTCCCACAACATATATATGTGTTTGTGAGCAAGTGTATGAAGAGAAAAGGAAAGGCTTGTAATCCTTTTGCTACTTAGAAGGTTCACACTTGCTCCCTACAGTTTCCTTTACTTGTTTTTAACTCTGCTCCAGGTTCTTCCTATGAAAGCTGCTGCAAGCCCCTCAGAGAGCCTGTGACCACTGTGCAGCAGGGCACAGGTCAGAGAACACACACAGATCAGGTCAGACTGAGAAGCTCCCTGTATGGACATGCGTGCAACTGCAAGCAGTATTATTACATCAGGGTGGTGTCACAGCTGACCTAATAAGGGCCATCTCTGAACTACTGGCTCAGGTTCCAACACACTGCAGGAAGAGGTTAACAATGCTTATTAACCAGTTTAATGATGCATTGCCATTGTACCAGTAGTACCTGTGCATGCTGCTGCACTGTGTAACCTAAAACACTGAGGGAACCAGCATGGCTTTCCATGGAACGGGGCAGCCTGTTCAGACAGCACATCCTTCGGGACTCTCCCACACTCACAACTTGTTCACCCTGTTGCTCCCAGAACCACATTTCCAGGAACTTACCCCTCTTCTCCGTATCTGTCCAAACTGGCCACGATCTCACCTAAACTGAAAAAACTAGGAATCAGATTCTAGTCAGAATTGCCCTTCAAAGGACAAGCACAACATAGTACCTCTCCTTTCTCAAACCCTCTGCAATAGAAAATCATGAATCTTTTCTTCCAAACATCCCAACAGTCCCATAAATGTGGCAGGATATATAGTTTGAAGACTTATCAGAGGACTTGAGTTTTTTCAGCTTTTTTTCTAAATATTGGTGAGGTGAGTTCAGTAAAAATGAAACTTTAAAAAATGAAGACATTGGGAATCTATCTGATTCAACAGTTGACACTTTTATACCTTTCCACAGCATCTGGATATTACTTGTACTTTTAATCTTGTGCTAGCTTTAAGTCCAAAAGTAGCAATAACAATTATTTGTTGCCTTGGAAACACAAGAACTACACATTCCTGCCTTTCTCAATGTATATGCTTTTTTTCTATAATGTTGTAACAGACATCTACCAAAGCCTGCAATTTATCAGCTGGAATAAATGTTGCTTTCTACAGTTCAATTATTTATTAACTGCTGATGGTCAAATTTGGCTTTAACCAAGGCGCAGATGACTTTTGCCAAGTCTATCTCTGACCAGTGTCACTAAAATGTTTACCAAATAACGCTTTTTTTTCCCAGCAAAAATAAACAGGTAAAATTTGCCCTTGATTATAAAAATTTGCTAGCAGTTACTATTTATCCTTTTCATATCCAGAGTTTCTTTGGCTTGGCAAACTAAGCCAAATTCTGGCCTTTAAAGATAGCATGTTGGAGGACATTCCTAAACCACTTCTTTATACTTATTTCCATATACATTAAGTCTTTACATGCCCTACAGTGTATTTGGCAGTCTATTAGCAAAAAGAAATAAAACACCTTTTACATTACTTCCACATTAATCATACCACTGTAACTACATAAATATCAATCAAAATCATTGGTGTCAGAACAGCCAAACCTCACAAGCATCTCATGTTAACAAAATAACCTTACTGTCCAGTCTAAGTACATTCCTACCCACCAAATTAGCACAGGTATGTGTTTGCCTTATTAGCCAATTAATAATAAACAACTGCCTGCTTTCTAAGTTAAAGGCAAATAATTAAACATACCACCCAAGTCTCACTTCTGTTACACTAACCAACTACGCTCCCAATAAGCAAGGCCTCTAAGCAGTCTACATTTGGTTTTGCTTTTCACTT
The DNA here is from genome assembly GCA_013401275.1 of Pandion haliaetus. Classification (NCBI taxonomy): domain Eukaryota; kingdom Metazoa; phylum Chordata; class Aves; order Accipitriformes; family Pandionidae; genus Pandion; species Pandion haliaetus. Next base: position 4,390 of record VYZV01020544.1, on the reverse strand, counting down.
GCTCTACTACAACAGCCAAAAATGGAAAAGTAGCCAACACCATTTTCAAATGCCATTTCCAAAGGTGTGCCTACATCCCATTTTCTAAAAGGCAGACACCTAAATGGCAGACAGGCAGGCCCCGCTCCACCGGGAGCTCAGGGAGAGATGCCAACGGGAGCCAGGCAGCCTCCAGGCACTTGCTGACGCTGGCAATGGTGCAAAGAGAATCTCACAAAAGGCGGGAGAAAGTTCCCTACAAAGCACTTTGTGGAAATTGGGACAAGATTTGAATAATGCCTGGACCTCCCAGCAGGCTTTATGTTGCTTAAAATTATGAAGAACCAAAGTCCTATTTAGATTTGTAACACTGTGCTCAGGTTTCCCAGGTACAAGCCAGAAACTTTATAACTAAGTTTGAAAAGCAATAGACTGCCATTTTACTATGGCTCCATGCCTGATTTCTCAGAACCAGTATCATACTAACAGCAGCAATACCTAAAGTTTCAGAAAATCTTCTTTTGTAATCACAAATTTTTTTATTAATTGTATTTATTACTGTAAGTGAAACATAGGATCAAATAAAGTCCGTGAAGAGTATGAAGGCTATGACTGAGATGTATGAATAGACCTAGCAGTCAAGCCTCAAGTTCACATGCTAAAGGAAAAGACCTAGTATACTTATGATTTTATTAAGATGGAAAACCCCTTGATATATGCACAGTGTAAAATCCTCGCTTTTCTTCCCTGCCCATTATTCATCTAGATTTCCAAAGGTACTTTATGGGAAATTATTCTAAACAGCAGGTGATTCTGTACCCTATACTGGGAACAGTCCCCAGCCATCAATCCTCTTGAAAAATAAGCTTGACCATAAGCTTAAGGCACCACCAGCCTTAGCTGGAAAATCCCCAAAGGGCACTCCAAGTTATGCTGGAGCAAATGACATTTCTTATGTGAAAAGTGACTTCGAAAAACTTTCTAGTTGAAAAATTTTTTTAGTAAGGTAAGATTTACCGAATGTGTACACAGTGACAAGCAAAAACAAAAAAAAAAAACCCGAACCAAAACAAAGTTGCATTTTCATTAGCTAACGCTTCACAGACTTTAATTAGAATGAACTTTCTCATTAGGTTCTGTGTTTTCAGGAAAAATTCTTACTCCTCTAAATGAGATCAATCAATTTTTTTCTCTGCACTAGGAGTTCTTTGATGATCAGTTACGACAATAATTTATGTTGATGTGTGAAGAACTTGACAACATGGCAAAAAGATAAAACATTGATCTTTCAGAGATTACTATCCTACTGTGCTACATACTTTCTGATGCATATTGATGACCTCCTTGCTACTTCAATAGGAAAAGATCATTAAATTTAAGTTGAGCAATGTACTAGCCATTCTTCACAGCTTGGGGTTTTCTGTGGCAAACAGTGTCTACAATTGACATCAACATTATTAGTATAAAAAGAAATAATCAGCAGCAGAAACCAAGCACAGAAGGCCATCCTCCAGTATGATTCTGCCTTTCTTTCTGGACAAAACTTGCTGCTAACTTCAGAGAATTCAAGCAAAAGTTAACGTTTAAGAATGCAAAACAGATTGGCGTTTTGAATGCCTAACCTTTTAGCCAGATAAATCTGTCCATGAGCTGGATCTACAGAAGTGCCATATTCCAGATAAAACAGTCTTATGATTTTTGCACAGATGTGCAACTCATTATTATAGGCAGCACAGATAGCTCAGAAACCTCCACTTTTGTCCAGATCACATCACAGATCAGATAAACCTTGCCAGGGTATTTTAGGAGAGCCTCAAAACCTACCACTAAGAAATAAGACAACAAAAATTTCTGCCTGTCTCCTTCTGGTGGATTACTCAAACTGAGGAAGACTGATGGACTATTCATAAAGAAAAAAGGATCCTGGCTATGATTTGCTAAATTAGAGAAAAATGTCGAAGTCTTTAAGAACAAAAATAATACCCAAACCTTGTCTTGTGGAGTTTTTGCTTAACCACTATGAGCTGCTGAATTTACATTCCCCAGCTTTCGTCAAGGCAGTATTCACTAAAGAAGGTATTCTAAATAGTAAAACCTCTCAAAAAAATCCTTACCTGCTTGTAATTATCCAGCTGTCTTCCTCCTATCATTTCTACTACCCTCATTGGTAATTATTTTCTTCTAATGAAAATCAAGGGACACTTCAAGAAGAATCATTTCCTTTACCTGTCATTTCTTTTTTCCCTTCCCTTCCATTAGCCCTCACTAATGCCTGCTGCTCCAACACTCCTTCCAGCACAAGTATCTTGGAGCTGCTAGCTGACATTTCTGAAAAATGAAGTGTTTACCATCCTTACAACATTTTTCTGACCTGTTTAAAACTTTTACATATAATTTATTTTATTTATATATATACACATATATATTCTTATAGTTTGTTTATATAGCACCAAAATCTGAATTAAAATTTGTCTGCTAAAACCTG